>CM072870.1:6520000-6800000 GCA_036937835.1 Pampus argenteus
CTTACACGGGGTACCATGCTTACTGTTCTGTGCTGTCCATATATGCCTTGTTACTAGTTTCTTGCGTTGCCACAGTCAGGTTTTCGCTGAGTTGACAGACTTTAAAAAGGCTCTTTAACCGGGCCTTTGCTTCAGGTTATGTGCTGGTAAACAGATCCATTCAATCTGCCTAACTGACACCAGTACATGGTAAAAGGCTGCAGACAATGCTCAGTTCCCTGGTTGAGGCAGAATCACATCCCCACTTCCCTGTTTATGCTACCATTTTCCATGAATATAGATCATCCAGAGTGCAGGCGGTTTAAGTGTACTGTAATGAAACTGATGTAAGTAACACAAGGTCACGCCAGGAGCCGTGCTTCATATTGAAAGAGCAGTAATAAAGAGATAGGGATTTGCCCACACACACACAAAAAAAAAACTTTAATCTATTTCTGCTTCTTCTTTTGACAGAATTTCAGAGACCACCAAGGTCACCAAGACGACAAGTTGCTTGAATGTAATTACGTTCATTATCTGGTGTTTTATTATAGATCTGTTATTTAAAATAAATGGTCTTTGGTCTCACTGGCTTCACTCTCCGAAAGATTTTCCATTCTAGTATTGTAAAGGAGGAACTGCGCGCAGCAGCACTGACCTGCCAGTCACCAGGAAAAGTTCATGATTGATTGATGAGCTTTTTACCCTCCGTGGCTGTTTGTCTGTCTTAGAAAGTGGTGAGGACAGCCTAGCTGGTCGCCTTCTATTATGGCTTAACTATTTGGGCTGCTTCTTTTTGATGTAATAAATGCCAACATGCAGGTCCACTTTTGAAGCTCAAACACTTAATAAGACTTTCTATCATCAATTAGTACTGCTGTTGAATAAAGAAATTGTTACTACTTAATTTAACAAGCCGCTGCATTGCATTTTCACTCATATCACAGGGAAAATGGAAAGAGTTTACAGTGTATAAAGCACTTTTAGTCGTCGTAGAACAATTTCTTTTAAGTTCGTTGCACTCAAAAAATAATTGACCAGTCAATTTTATGATACAGTAGATGCAAAATTATAAGAAGGAAATAAGTATCAGTTATCGGTCTGATATTATTCAATGTATACAAAGGAACTACACAGGAAAGCCACAGAGGTTCAGTTATTTTCGAATGCTCAGAGGACACTTCCTGCTCATATACAATCAGCTTTGATGACTGGAAAACAACTAGAATGGATTCACATCACACATTTAGGAAAATAACTTACTTTTTGCACATTTTCACATGGTTTGTTATTACAATATACATTTACAATCACTTATCAATCAGTTTCATGTCCATCTACAACTTGTTTAATCAGCTGATCGTATCAGCAGTGTAGTTTTCCCACTTAAAGTGAGAGACCATGGCCCTTATGGAATTGAGTTCAAATGCACCACAATCAAAACAATCTAGATGGCTCACCCAGAGGCGACAGACATGGTGCCAGCTGTATCGGGGCTCCTGGTGATGGATGTCCTCCACAGCGCAACATACCAAACTCTCCCATCTAACGACGGGATATCCCCAAAAACTCTCCTAAAGCTTCTGCTGTCATTGAGAGAGGGCATTCAGGATACAATTCATCCAATCACAGTCTGATCTCTCCTCTCACATCCAGTCACACAGACACAAGCAGTCTGATATTGAAAGAGAAAGTTTATAATGTCAGAGAGTAATATGGCTCTAATTAGAAATGACTGCACACCAGCCACACACACACACCTTCCACTTCTCTGTGATGGATATCAGGTAGTCAGATCCAGAGGCTTCGCAGTCAGCGTGATGAGTTCAGGGCCCTCGTTGTTGTGGCACCGCAGCTTGCTGTCGGCGGCTCTGCACGTCTGCAAGCGGCTGCACAGCTGCTGTTCACACACACGCCGAGCGGCGACGGCTCGTACACACCCACCCTGGTTTTACTTGTCGTCTGAGGCACGCTCACAAACACACAGCAGCTCGGCTTTCTGCTGACTTTGTCATCAAATATTCATGGCTGTCTGCATTAGCTTGCAGAGTTCTAATTGAGTTCTGTATATTCAGACGTGATTAACTCAGTCTAATTCCTCAAAGGAGTGAGCCAATTAGATAGCACTTGCATGAATAGGATTTCACATCTTAGTTGCGTCTCCAGACTTGCCAAGACAATTATATGCGTGTAGAAGTGCGCTGTACAGTGGGTGTAAACCAGCTAAACTCAAGCAGGTCATTATTTCCTGTTACTGACCCGCACTATGGGAAATGCAGCTGTCCAATCCATTATGAACAAATAAATGAAAAGCACGAGTGTTGTTATTAGAATACCTTGTTTGGAGAAGCGACAAGAGAGGGACTCCAAACACCGGGCCCTCTAAACCTTCCACGTGTTTTTTGTCCGAGAACCCCTCCACCCCCCCACAGGAGCGAGCAGGAGAAAATATCCGTGACCCAGTGCTGACCCACCACAATGTCACTCTAACTCATGGCATGAGAGAACTACTGCCGGGGTCTTTGTCAGTTTCTCTCTGTAACCAGAGCAGGAGACATTGCCCAAAGTCCGGAGGGGTCACATTCTGCTGCAGAGCTGAATTTAAAGCAGACAGGCAGGCCGGCCACTTTGCCTGAGCCGAGGAGAGATCAGGGCCCCACTGCCACCTTTTATTCTTTAAAGAAAGGCCTGAGCAAGGCCCTGTCCCTTCACGTCGACTGTAGCCTGACATGATCACGCAGCTAAAATAAATAAGGTATCTGCAGATACAGCTTCGCAGCTGACTGGAATAGGATACATAAATATTTAAATCTCATTTGACACATTACGCTTTTGTTGATTTGTCAAACTCACGTTCTGGAGTGAAAGAAGTGAAACCTGCACAAGCTGAGCAGCTGTTGGTGAGAAGGATGGCAGGGCTGAGGCGGGTCATAAACTGTCCAGGCAGAGATATAAACTAATTGTAAAGAAACAAATCAGGATAGGAGACCCTGGCAGGGTGCCATCCCATTCCTGCACGAACTGGCCGTCCATAACCCGGTGTGAATTTATTACACCGACAGACTGAGCCGAGCCAGTTAGACCTGCACAGCCGTTCCAGGTCAGAGACACCGAAATCTGGGCACACTCGCCCTGACTGACTGGCATGCACACAGATGAGTGTCACAAACACTCTGTCTGTGAATTATACAAGTGATCGTTTCAGGGTCACTGATCCCCAGAGTTACCAAACCATTAGGAGAATCACATTCCGCTGTGTGACATGCTATGCTTGCTCACATGTAAAACAAACAAAACACACACACACACACACCTCAGTCTACCGAATCCAGGCAGTGGAGAAGATGGCGAGTGGGTGACATGCATAACGCGCTTAGACATGACATTATTATTAGTTGTTTTTTTAAAGGGAGTCAAGTCATGTTAATGTATCTTCATATGCTCATACTCTGGGCCTGATGCTGAGAGGCTGCACTGACAGATGGATGGAGTCAGGATGCCGGATGCAGGATGCAGCTCACTGGAAAGCAATCACTGATATAAAATGAAATGAAATTTAAGTTGAATGTCAAGGGCTGCGGATGGGAACGTGTCAGGGGTCCTGGTTGAGAGTTGGACCAGAGGGAGAAATGGCAGGGGGTTGTTCACTTGTTAACCTTCGCAGGATGAGGTGGGAGAGATGATCATGATCGCTGAACCCAACCATCTGAACGGAAACTACACACACACACACACACACACACACACACAGGCAAACAAGCGCTTACACAAAGACCTCTTTAATTCAACCATGATAATCCTATCTGTCACTTTGTCAAAAGGTTCTTACAACAGACTCAAGGTAGCTTCCAAAACCTCTTAATTAATATCCGGTCAGTATATTCACTCGCTGCAATCTTCTTTTATAATTTACACAAACTATCAATATCCCGGGAGTTGTGTCCAGAATCAGAATTCACACCGCAGCGTCGGTGTCTGTAAACACGGAGGCCGCTTTGCCAAATCAACTTTTTAAATATGCATGAACGGAAGCCGTTGCCAAGTCAGCTGCGAGTGAGGTAATTCTGCTTCTTCCTCATGAATCTACTTCACCTACAAATATATAAACCGGAGTGGAAGAGCTTATAGGATTCAGTATAAATCAAGCTTTAGTTTAGCATGTGGATATTAGATATCTCCCGGTATATTTGAAGCATCCTAATGAAGGTGGAATCTTAAGTAGTTTTCTTGATGGGCAGCGAGCAGCAGGTGTTTTACTATACAGGATGGAATGTGTAGTATTTTTAGAGGGTGGACAGAATAACAGGAACACCTTTTAAAGAATGCGACCCAATAAAACGGCTCTGAAATAACCTGGTACCTGTGTGACGTGCAATATTTACTCTGGAGCCGAGTCTAAAGGAGTAGTTTGACATTTTGGGAATTATAATTATCTATTTTATTTTTACATTTATTTTTTGCAGAGTTTGACACCGTTCTCATGTCTAAACGCTAAATTATATGAAGCTACAGGGGAAGATGATTAGCTTAGTTTACCGCTAAGACTAGAAACAAGGTGAATATAACTTGTATTGATTGATTGATTGATTGATTGATTGATTGGTTGACAAAAATGTGGAACTATTCCTTTAAAGGTATGAGGGGTTTGTTGTGTCGGATTAGTCTGCGTTATATTGTGACACTATTTTGGTTGATTTGCAGCTTTTTCTATAGTATCACTCCTGTAAAGCACTTCCTCTTAAAATAAGACACCAGAGCATAAATATAGATTCTTTTGGCTGAAAATGGTTCCTCTTTGTCCGGCTTGATTGACCCACGTTAAGCAATAAAAGAGAGAGAGAGAGAGAGAGAGGCTGCGTGTCGAGGTTCATTAAGTCAACAGACACCTTCCCTCAGGAAGTAGGAGGGTCAGTGATTTGACTCATAGTTCAGAAGCAAACCACTATCTGTTATAAGGAAATGCAAATGCAGCAGCGCTCGGATCATTCTTTCCAATAAGCTCGTGTTAGACCTCACCGGGCTTCCTTCAGGAGGGTGTAGATTATTTACACAGCACGGCCTGGCACAGACCAGCACGTTCTGTGACGGTCTGGACAAACACCCAATCACATCATCAGTAAATTTGGACTCTGGCTGTGTGAGGGGAAAAAAATAAAAAGCACACATAAAATTTGTGTTGATACAGTCAGAGCAGATTAAATTTAAACACAACAGATTTCCAGCTGTTTACTGTTTAATCTGCACGTATCTGATGTAGGTGTTTGTTCTAACTTCTAGTTTCAGTCCTTATTTTTTATCAAGGCATTTAGTCTAGCTGTGTTTTAAAAGAGATGAAGTATAGATATAATAAAAATAAAATATTTGTACTTGTTTCTAATTTAATGTAGGCCTTGTCATTTGATCCAATAAAGTTACAAATTACAAGCTGATTTACAGTTAAAATTTATAAAATAATCTCC
Organism: Pampus argenteus; assembly: GCA_036937835.1. Lineage (NCBI taxonomy): Eukaryota > Metazoa > Chordata > Actinopteri > Scombriformes > Stromateidae > Pampus > Pampus argenteus. Next base: position 6,525,439 of record CM072870.1, read on the forward strand.
TTCATTTAGCATTTTCAAAAATGAGGTTCTATGTCTCAGAAACCCTTTTTTTGTGTTGTATGACTATGTGTGTGTCTGTCTCTCCGTCTCAGTGTGTCAGGCCTGTGTCTCATGTTCGGCACATGGGACCCTTTAACTCCCTGTTACATGCTTTGTTTGCATCACACTGTTCATTCCAACAGACAGCTGTGTCAAACATTGTTTGGGCGCCTGTTGCTGAATAGTTGGAAGCCGGGCCGGACTTTGTAGGAAATGGAAAAGGATTACAATGAGAAAAAGGGGGCCACAATTGACTTCAATGCACTCCACTCACCCTCAGTTCAGCAAGAGGCTGTCTGACCTAAATTCACTTTACCTCATCTGCCTAGACATTTGTTTAGCCTTCTGGGCAAACACTTAGAGAAATGTATTGGGTGGGGGGTGGGGGGGTACATATGCTTGAATACATCACATTTAGTCAGGGGGAAAAGCAAAACCCGGACATCTGCAGACATATACAGCCCTCTAGTGGCAAACTGCATAGGACCTGGATGTCTGACAGAGAAGTGATTTACGCAGAATTTCCTGAACCATACGTGGAGGTTGTCCCCATCCACACACTGAAACTCACACCGTACATATTCGGTTTTGACGTTAGACCCACGTCTGTGTGTAACAGGGTTAATAAATTGTACCTAATACCAAATAAAAGGAATGACGAGTGAATATAAAAACAACAGAGGGCTGAGCAGAATTGCATGAAAGAATTGAGGTCATAGAATCCTACCATCAGAGAGAAAGAGAGAAATTTTGTCTTTTGAGTACTGTACTCATTACAATGGCCCGGAGGAACTGTGTGCTGTGAAATCATATGCTCTAGTTAAGCTAAACAAGGGCAAGGTATTCCCACATGAAGGGCAGATGAGAATAAGTAAGTGGAAATACAGACAGATGAGTAAGAGTTAAGGGATGGTTTGGTGCAGTTCGGCCCTGGTATCTTACTCAGATTCTCAGGTTGCCAGTGTATTCCTCTCTCTCTCTCTCCCTCTGTACCTCTACCTCTCTCTGTCTCTGTGTGCGTGTGTGAGGCAAACCTCAAGGGCTCAGTGCAGCGAGCTCATTAAAGGCTTTATTCCACTTCCACGATCGAGCAGAATTGCAATATGGACATTGTTTATACACAAATGCTGCCCTGGGAATAATGTTTATTTCTATTACCGTCTTGGAGGGAGAAAAGAAAAAAAAAACTAGAATAAGAATGCGGAGCATGTCTGCACACATTGCTTTTCATGAAATAATGCCTCTCCAGGAGTGCTTTGAAGAAACGGCAATTTTCCAAACCACTTCTTTACAGCCTGGAGTCAGACATCAGCTGCTCTCATCTCTTGCCCTCCAGTGACACATGATCATGTTGTGAGGGAGGCCTGGATGCAGGAGTCTGACACTACACAGATTCATGTCAGGAACCTCATTTCAGTAGACCCCATCCTGTAAAGATGCGTCCCTTATTAGCATATAGGCTATAAATGTCAACTACACATGATCAGCAGCCGTTCTACTGGACAGGGGATTTTGGGGAGTTTACCTCGGCCGAGCGGTCACAGGGGTGTCATTTTAAACGGCAGGGCCCGCCGGTGCATCTGGGAGGCAGTCGATGACACAGCGCAGTGTTGCTACACACCCCGGAGCTGTGTTTGGAAACACTGAGGCAGCTTGCTACTATAGTGGGAGCCAATGGGAACAGCTGAACCATGCACTCTTTAGCCCAGCCGAGCGCAGAGAGAAGAGGGAGAACAGAGAGAGAGAGACACAGAGATCCAGGAAATGCCTGAGCAACAACAGCGGCCCAGCAGCCCGCACATCAATCACCCTCACATGATATATCCAACCTCCCGTAATTGCATTGCTGTTTAGAGAGGCAGTCGTTATTTATGAAATATTGAAATAACAAATGGCGTCTCCCGGCAGATATTAAGAAGAGAGATGCCACAGATAAGTCAGAAGCAGGCAGCCGCCACATCCCCCCGCGGGCTGCTTGCCCAGTCGCCTGGCTGCAGAAAACCTGCAGTCATCACAAAGTGGAAATATTTACTGCTCACACTCCTTGCATATGGGAGGATGGAGTGTGGGTGAGGGCAACTGAAAAATGACTGTGTTTGTGTTTTGAGAGGAGTGCTAATCAGATTCCTTCAGCTTCAGAGGCATTTAAGGACAGCCTTGCTAAAGGTCCCGAATGTGGATTTATTTGCGGTACAGGCAGGAATGGGAGCAGAGCCACCTGAAGTGTAAACGCTGCCAACAGGAAGTCTCAAATCACAAACTGGAAGAAAATGCAGGAAAACTTAAAATGTGTTAGCAGACCCAAGTGCTAATTGTAAACAAGCGCTGAAAAAGATCTTTGGATTATGAATCATCAGGTTTGTTGTGTAATCATGTGGGTGTTTGTGTGTTTGTGTTGACAGAACACCCTGGAGACCTGCACCATCTGCAGTAAGCCCATCATGGAGCGCATCCTGCGGGCTACGGGGAAAGCCTACCACCCTCACTGCTTCACCTGCGTGGTGTGCCACCGCAGCCTGGACGGCGTCCCTTTCACTGTGGACGCGTCCAACCACATCCACTGCATCGAGGACTTTCACAAGTATGGTCATTTATGTTTTTACTCACATTTAAAATCACACAAATTAGTGTTTTTTTTATTAACAATGGATCAAATGACAGATAATCATCACCAAACTCCGCAGTTCTTTCAGCTGCAGTTGGAAACACAACTAAAAATTAATGTTGTTGTTGATCCATGTCTGCTAAATATGGAAGTAATCAACTGTTTGTTAACACGTTAACCATAACAACTTTATAAAGTGATAATATGTCTGTTTACAGCTTGCTCCGCAGCCCCAGTTAATGCTGTGTTGTTTTTTGGGGGGGTTTCGGGAAACACTGCAGACAATTTCACAAGCACGCTGACCTCATGCAAAGCAGCTGTAGACATGAATTTAATAGTAAATTCCTGTCACAGTCCACAGATTGCATAACCGCCATCTTACCAGAAATGTTCCTTTATTCAGTGACCAGAAGGGAAACAGAAGTAAACAGCTGGCTCTGCGCAGCGTTGCTTTGTGGAGTAGCTGCGCTGGGCCATTGTTTAATTCCACATGACGGGCGCGACCTCAACACCGCAGTCCTTTGTGTCGAGGAATAGTTACAATCAGGCCTGACCTTTTTTTTTCTGGGTAATAGTGACTGCATTGTATAACTGTGGTTCCCCTATAGCCTTAGAGTCCCTTCACTTCCTGATTCCCAGGCATTCAGTAAGCATATGAAATAGAGGAAATGTCCACCTGACCTTTAGTCAACTGACAGAACCTGAAATCTCAGCGTGCCTTTCATAGACCTCTTCCTGCCGAAGGTATTCCCAGACTTACTGATATAGAGAGTGTCAGTTATGAGCGTTTACAGTTTCAAAAAGTCTAACAGTATAAAATAATGAATGATAGATCACTAAACCTCTAACAATGGACTTTTTTCTATCACTGAAGGTGATTAAGGTCACATTATGTCACAATATTTATCCTTGTTTTGTATTTCCTTTTTTTTTTGTTTTTCTTGTTGTGGTTTCACAGGAAGTTTGCTCCACGCTGCTGTGTGTGCTCTGAGCCTATAATGCCAGCCCCTGGCCAGGAGGAGACCGTCCGCATTGTGGCCCTGGATCGCGACTTCCACGTGCAGTGTTACCGCTGTGAGGTATGCTCTCTGTGTGTTCATCTCTCCAGGTATGCGAGCTCTCTATAATTATCAGCAGCGCGTATGTACCGTGCTCCAGGTGACAGTCATTAACGGCATGAAGCTATAAGGCATAATGAACAAGCCCATCCACAGAGTCACCTTTTCAGCAAGACCAGTGAATCATCCCTCTGTTACCTGCCTCGAAATAGCTCTCCATCTCTCCTCTGCAAAGTTCATGGACTCACATAGTAACCAATCTGTCAGCAGGCGCTCGCCGGCTGATAAGCAGCTCTGAGACATTACGTGCCCAGCTAAAAGAGAAGTAACGTGTGACATTGTCAAAGAGCCATGCCAGCGTTAGTACACAGAGCATTTGAAAGACATAAAGGTCAAAGGAAAGCAAAGCAGATTAGTTCAGCTGAAGGGGCTCAACAAGAGAAGAATTTTGTCACCAGGGAGGCATTAGATGGAGTTGTTAATCTGAGTGTGTGCGTGCGTGTGTGTGTGTGTGTCTGTATGATGCATACAGTATGTAATGTATGTTTGGTGTGTGTGAAATTGTCCAGGTGTTTACCCAGAACAAAAGACAGTGATTCAATCTAATAGACATCTTCATTAGGTACTGTCAAGTATATATATATATATATATATATATATAACAGACACACTCATCACTCAGGTGATTAAGAGTCTGTACATGTACAGACTGGGTTAAAAGCAGAAAAACAAACATGCGTGTTTTACAAAAACATGTTGAGTCTCCTAAATCACAGAGATTCAAAAAAAAAAAAAAAAACCTGATACATAAATCACATCATATCATAGAAACTATCAAATGGAGGGAAAAATCTGATAGAAAACAGGAATATTTTACTCATCCAAAAAGGTTTCAATGGTAAAGACAAGTGCAAACTAGTGAGCAATAGGCTAAAATGTATTAATACCTGCAAGGAAATAAACAACAATAAAAGGGATGGATTTATATATATTCCCTTTAGGGAGATACAAGTCAAAATATATTCACTTAACAAATAAGGTTTAGGATCATAATCTAAGTTACCCTACAGTAGCCAGTAGTCTGTGTTGGGATCTTCTGTAAGTAATGTTCAGTTGTCGCCATCCATTTCAGCTTCAAAGCCTTTATGTGGAGAGCCTCCTGGAACTCGACACAGGCAATAAATGTCTCTTTTAAGGTGGAAGTACACAGCGAGTGTATGAATGTGTGGCTACCGACTGCATTAACAGCCTGTCTGTGTCCTGCAGGACTGTGGCTCTCTGCTCTCAGAGGGGGACAACCAGGGCTGCTACCCTCTGGACGGACACGTCCTCTGCAAAAACTGTAACACCAGCCGCATCCAGGACCTCACCGCCAAGGCCACCACTGACCTCTGAACAACCCGCCGCCCGCTCACCTCAACTGTGATTACCCAATGCTCGCTCTCGCTCTCTCTCTCTCTATCTCTCTCTCTCTGTCTCTCTCTCTCTCTCTCTCTCTCTTTCTATTTCTTTTTTCTTTCTCGCAAACATACCCATCCACAAAAGCTTGCATTCCTTAGCATATATATATATATATATATATATATATATATATATATATATATACTTACAATTATACAAAATAGCATCACATGCTCACTTGTATACATGTATTTTTAGTGGCTGACTCGGTACAATCATTTCAGCATTATGGGAAATCCATTAATATGCTTTCTTGCCAAGAGTTGGGACGTAGTGAGAGCTAGCTGTTCCCCACTGTCTCCAGTCTTTATGCTAAGATACACTAATCGACAGCTGACTTTAGCTTCATATTTAGTGTACAGACATGTTCTCAACTAAATCTCAGCAAGAAAGCAAGAAATCAATTAAGCATATTTCCCCGAATTTCAAACTATTCCTTTAAATATATACAAATCTATAATTTAACATGTGACAATATACACCGTCACTCGATCTTACCAAGTATGTATGCAGGAAAGCCACACCTGCCCTGCAGGTGAAGCCATAGATGAGTGTGAGTGTGAGTGTGAGTGTGAGTGTGAGTGTGTGTGTGTGTGTGTGTGTGTGTGACTGTAGCTTTAGCAGTGTTTTGATCAAGTCCTGAACATACGGTGTGTTGTTTTAGAACATTCATTTTACTCTTTAGTGTTTGCACGGTGCAGTTACACACACAGTACGCAAACACATAGACAATTACACACTGAAAGCAAAACAGTTCTGCTTAACTGAACACCAAAGAAATGACTTTGAACTGCCGTATATCGTGTACTTATTCTGTATGCCGTTCCGTTCAACATCACTTTCAGTGTAGTGATGGGGACCACGGGGGTCATTCTCAGTGTCAAAAGTCCTCAATAGGCATCTGTTGAATGCAATTCTCCTTTTAGCACATTATCGTCTTTGTTCTCTCCAACACAATTTGCCATAATGTAAACAGTAGTCCAGTTAGACATTCCACGCATTAAAAATGATGCCCTTTATTTTAATTAAATAGTTGTTAAGCAGATAAATATGTAACCCCCCCCCCCCAATTTATCGTGACATTGGTTCGATCACTGGTTGTACTGTTCGCATCTGGCAGAGATTATAGATGGATATTAGATGGCTATGCAATTTTTAATGCTAATTGCGTCGACACTTTATAAAAAAAAAATTTTATGAATAAGGAAATATTTTACCTGTACAGTTTCAAGCATAAGTGTCCTTATAGTAATCCTTTCGTCAGAACTATGCCGTTGGTACTGTGTGACTACGCGTGTCGCTGTGCTGTATGTCAGTATTGATTGTACCGTTGACACTCGTCTTTTATATTTAGGCCGTGTTTAGAGTTGATGGGTGAAGAAGGGACCGTGAGAGTTTCCCAAAAAATGAGGATTTTTATATATAATTTGTTCCATCCAAGAATCATGGACCAGCGTTCGTGATTTGATAGTTAGATCAATATATTACAGCAGTAGTCAGTTAGACAAGACATTAAATGATAAATATGCCAGTTTATTAGATGGATTGGTAGTCCGTAAACCCAGTAATGCAAAACAGAGTATTGTCTAATCCCAGGTATCGTGTGCATGTGGATACATATATTATCAACAGAGCAAGTAATTAGGATTTTCGGTGACATTATAACATCACCAATTTATGGAAGAATGATGTATCACTTTGCTTCTTTACTGTTTTCCTCACACTCCAACAAAGTGAGTAGTGAGATAATGACGTTTAGTGCCATCAGAAAGTGATACGAGCAAGTAATAGATTTACTGCAGCTACTATCACAACAGATCAAGCAGGGTAACACACTTTGTAATCAACTGTGCTAATAAGCTCAATAATGTATTATCAGTCAACAATAATTTGATCTTTGCTGGGATCTTTTTAGAACGGGACCGTGCCTCGCTCACTTACAAGCCTCGAGCAGGCAGGAAGAGAACGCTGGTTCAGCATATATTATATATAAGATTTTCCATCAATATTTGGAGTTCAGATTGTAGACGGCCAGTTTATCGGTCACATACGGAAACCAAAAGGCGACAATGACTATGTCACAAAACAGAGACAGAGACAGAACTTACAGTCATCACGAGCGTCCTCTATTGTATATCAGTTTACTTTATGTCCCCTTCTTTGAAAGATACTTACAGTCCATATTTAGATCCCTCACTTTGGCCATTTGACACTTGACTCAGTGAGTCATCTGATTACCGCTGGTTGTTAGGCAACAGAGGAAAAAGAAAAAAAAAAAAAGCAAACTCTTATCATGTTTTTATGTCACATGTATTGCTAGGTTTCAGCAGCCTGAGATGTTGCTGGGTATCCCGCTCAGTTAGCCACGTTCGCTGACTGCTAGAGGTCGATACAGAGACTTCTGACTTACTCGAGAATTAGACAGCCGTGTTAAAATCGTCTGTAGCCATAATCATATCCATTATTCAGAGGTTTCATGAGCGACGGACGTTTTAACAGCTCAACACTTATGTAAAAATGCAGTTTACAACATGCACAAGCAGAACTCTCATTCTCCACACATTAGGCCCTACGCTACTTTTATTTCGTACATCGGTCAGTGTATGTATGTACCCGATTACAATCAAACAGGAGCTTCTTTTGTGTGATGTAGAATACGGCCATAGATTGTTGTTTACAGCACTTGTTCACACCTTGTGCATGTTAGATGAGGTATACCAATGTAATACTCCATAGTAACAGTAAAGGGAATTTTATACAGTAATTAAAAAAAAAAAAAAAAAAAAGCTGCACTAATCAGTATTTCTTTTTTTTTAAATGTCAGAATGAAACAAAATGACGCGCGTAATATGAAAGGTGATGTTCGTAGTGACAAACCCACAGAGAATTATTATCCAGCCCTGCAGTTCCTCTCAGCTGTCCGCAGCGTTTTAGCATCTTTCAGCTCATTGTTTTGGTTTTACGGTCCGTGACTTCTGTTTTAATTCAGTTCTGCCGCTTTCGTCCGCGTCGTTTCCGCTGACAACATGTTAGCAACTAGCCAGGGAACAAAGTGGAGCATCTAGCGGCTAAAGAAACGGCTGATTCCCTCAGAAGCTGGTAAAGACCAAAACAGAGTTTGAAGGGGAATTAATCTTTGACTTACATTCATCACCACATGTGGCCAGCAACACAACTCTAAATGAATGCTATTGTTTGCTGTATACGCTGGACGTGTTAGTAACTGCTAACATGTTCCCCATATCAACTTCATAAGGTGATAAATATGTTGTTTGTTGCGCTGCCCCCAAGTAGCTAAACAAAATCAGCTAAACAGATTTAAGGCTTTTTTGTTTTTAACACTTGAAATGTTTTAGCCTTTTAAATTAGGATGCTTATTAGCACACGTTTTCTACAAAGTGTCGCCTGATCTGGTGCATGAGCACGGAGGTTAATCTCTGCTGCGGGTTGCTGATGTGCCATTGAAACTGTATTAAACTCTCCTGTTTACGGTATTTGTATGGACACATCACACATTTAATGTGGGAGCTTATCTGACGTGAATCTTATCTAAAAGCTTGATGCTACAAGTACAAAGAAAAGAGCGTTTTATTTTGATTTTTTTTCCAGTGTATTTGTGTTGTCTACTGTCTTTGTTCTACTGCCGTTTTTTTAAAAGTGCCTTCGGCCGAGCAGCATTGTATCACTATACTGTTGCTGTGTATTACGTACTTCGCTGTGCCTCGCTCAAAAACTTTGCCTTGTTTACGTCTCTTTACCAAAGTAAATAAAGAGGATCCATTTGTTTGGGCCTACTCTGAATGCAATGCAATAGATGTTTCCATCAGGTACGGCGCAGCAGTGGAGTCTTGTTGAAAAGTGAAACTCGCCTTAAAGAACGTGACCCTCTGTTGTCAAAGTAAAGCATCTTTTTAAAGGGGCATGTCATCTTGTGTTTATGTTTTTCTTTCCTCAATAAAAGCTTTGCAACAGCATCACTTCTCTGTGTCCTTTTTTTTTGCTTTCAGTCTTGTGTAACATTCTGATGATGAATGATTTTATAAGAAAATATTAAAATCTCTCTGATTCAGGCTGCGTCCCGCCTGACCCTGGTTAATATTTGCCCTTTGTCTCCTGGTAATGAGCTCTGTCTATCCGCCTCCTCCTCGTGCTCTCCTGAAACCTCCCGGTGACCTTATTCTCATTCCCAACAAATATAACTCTGAGCTATTCCGCTCACTCAAAGAGTCCTTAAAAAGCTATTTCGCTCACTTCGAGAGTCCTTAAAAAGCCCTTCAGTGGCAGTAAACGCCCCGTGCTTACACAACTCCAATTCATTTCCTCCTGTCCCCAACTGCTCCTTAGACAAATTAGAATCACCTGGTTAATAGAAATCCTGTAATCGCAGTAGTCTTTTGAGTGTACATCTGGGACAACGATTTAATTACACAGAGATACAGTGTGCAGGCTTCTATTTCTTTTTTCTTTTCTTTTTTTGTGTGTGTGACCATGATCAGCAAATGCACTCAACTATGAAGTATGCTTACTGCTGGAAATCAGCTTGATGGAGTTGTTAGAATAATTTAAAGACCTCCTGAAAGTCTTTTTTTTTTTTTTTTTTTTTTTTTTACTGTCGCCTCTCCAAGACCCGCTTGATTTAATCCTTTCCATTTGTCATCTTTACTTGTGTGCTGCAAATCAGCAGTAAGTCACTGAGCATTTCATTTCCTTCCCGCAGATTGCTAAATTGAAACGGCAATCAGAAACGTTCGAGCAGGCGAAGCGACCTCATTGGACGAAACCAGAAAATCCACTTTTTTTTCTTTTTCTTTTTTTTTTTCTTTTTTTAAATGCCGAATAACCAAACAGCCGAAGCAGGAAGGTTGTTTCTGGTCACTGAATGGCCAACCTGATGCTTACAGTAAATACTGTGGTTAAATCATCATATTACCGCTGTTCAGATGGTAACAGGAACTGGGAGCCACAGAGTCTTCACTTCCTTATTTCTCTGCTAGTAAACTGAGTATTTTGGCATGCCAGCATTGTCGAGATTTCCCTCGTAATATTTTTCCTAAATATGCTGGAGGCAATACTACATGTATGCATGTGTGTGTGTGTGTGTGTGTGTGTGTGTGTGTGTGTCTGAGAGAGAGAGACAGAGAAAACCCCCTCCAGCTGTTTAGCCGAGCACTTGCTTTACTGCACATAAATCTGGTGTTTACAAACAAATTGATGAGTGATGGGCCCTCCAGCCAACATGGTCTTACCCTCCAATTTCTTCCTCTACATAAAATTCCAGCGTTAAGTCTCCGGGGGCCTGCTTTGGCATTTTTTGAATGTCTTCTTCTAATATGCAGAATTATGGCCTGAATTATTTACCGGGGGAAGCAGAGATGAGCACGAGGGAGCAAAATGGGCCACTATCATGCATAATCTCGCGCACTCCAATTTAAATGAAGCTGTCATACGGTCAGATTTACATAACATTACAATGCGGGCTGACATCGCAGTGCTCTGAGCTTAATGTTATTAGCTTTAAAGTGAATTCCCACCGTGCATTTGCATCAAGAGCATTGATTTTGTGCGTCTTAGAGCTGGCTAAAGGCAGTGATGTAATCACGGAGTCAGTATTGCCTCAGTTGAATTTAGATTGCTGTGAGATATAAATCCAAGCCATCCCGATGCCATTATTAGTGCCTTTTCCTGTTCTACAACTAGCTGTGAGCACCAAAGGGTCAAGGTGCCCACTTTTAATGATTAACTTATTCAAAGTTATTTCCACGACTCTACCAAAGCTGTAAAGGAGATGCTGTTTCATTTCAGACTGTTGTATGATTCATTCATGAAAAGGATAATAAACATTTAAGTGACATTATCCATGCAGTTTCTAAAACAATTCAATCATTTAAAATGATCATTTTTACCTGCGGCGATCACTGTTGATCAAGCATCATTCAGGCTGCACTTTAACTTACATCAGATACACACCAAACACATAGTTCAGTAAATAGTTATCAAAATCAAGTCATTTTAATTGAATCATGTATATATCTAAAGTACAATGTAAAGAATGGTTTGTTGGTTTCGCCACAGTAACTGTGTTCAGGACTTTTTTCCTCCTGCATCACCTTGCGAGCCTCATTTAATGTGTTACCTGACTTATTTTAGTAACTGTACCTTTAGTTCAGATTGAACTGCTACAAAATCTGTTCTTCCAGTTCCAGAAACTACTTTGCACAATTACAATGGATAAAGGTCCACATGTGGTGCACATTATATGCCTGTTACCATGCATCTGTGAAAAGTGTACTTTCAGTACAAAAAAAAATGTTCTTCCTCTCGACATCTATTTTGAGCCCGTGGGCTGCGAGTTAGAAACGCAACCAAATTGCAAGTTGAGATCTTTTTTTCATTCTTTCTGTAGAATAATAAACTTTATCCTGCTGTGGGAGCCTAATGTATCCTGGACTTTTACATCTTTTGAAGAAAATACACAGTCTTCGGTGAAAGCTTGAATTACTGCAGACGTTTTCAGGTGATTTTCAGAGCGACTCAGCAGCAGGTCATCCCACTCAGAAAAGTAGCGAGAAGCTTGAATGTTAAAATAATGAGAAATAGATGTAACACTTGGACGGCCGACTGCATGGCTTGCAGCAGCACAGCTTCGCGTTATAAAGCCTGATCACAAGAAACTATGTTCTGTTGTCATCAAATGAGAGCTGCTCTCCAGAGACTATAAAGGTGCTGAGACATACATGATGATGAAATGTGGTCATTTACATAACAGCCAGCTGCAGCCGTGGTGGACGGGATGAAACGACTTATCACAGAAAGACTTGGAGCAGACTCTCTGTCTGCCACAGATTAATAAATGAATGGTAATTGATTTAATATGGGGCGTGTATATGAGCTGTGAACACTTGTTAAACTGCCAGCCATACCAAAGGCTTTAGTTCAACTATCAATACGTCTTCACAAAGATTTGTCATGAAGTAACACAGAATCGGCTTCCCTCATAGGAAACAAGAGACAACACTGATAACATTTCTTTGAATTGCTGTTCTTTGCCAAAGGGCGTCGTTTCATGACTGAGCTCCATTAGAGACGCTTCACTATCTGTTATTAGTAAGTTGCAGTTTTCACAAATGAAATCTGTCCCTGTATTGTTATTTTATTCACATACTCCCACGCACACAGTAAGAGACCATGGACAGAGTCCAATATAAACATTTCCATTCATTTTCCTCTTTGATATTGTTAACGTCGGAGGCAGGTTTCTTTGTATTCCCGCTGTTAGTTCTTTGGGCCGCCCAGTGCTGTTTGGATCTCTTCTCCTCTGGCATCTAGCGCTACTGAGCGGGCCAAGAAAGGCCAAGCATTAACAGGAATATAGTCGAGCTGAAAGGCATTGTTAAATACACATCTGCTCTTATATACAGCTGCTGTCAGCTGTACTTTTATCAGGACACAGACATTTAATCTACTGCTCCAAATCTGCCCACAAGATACAAAGTTGTTGTTTTTAAAATAATAATAAATAATAAAAATTATATAAAAAAATAAAAAATTCTATTATTCTCATCTCATTAAATTGTGCATTAAAACTATAAGGCATTTAATAGCATTGTTTTTGTTATATAATAATATATATATATATAGTGGAGTCCACCATTGGATGAGAAAGTGGACTCAGACTTTTGGACCCTGCTGTATATATACATAAATATTAAATCTATTGTTAATGTTCATACACAGTTATTGTTCTTGTCTAAGATTTCATGTGTTGCAACTCATCAATTTTTCACTTTACAGGCTGGAAGAAAAGAGTCGTCTGCCAGTGAACACTAAGGTTAGACTTGAAATCTTGTTTAAAGGTATTGATTGTGAGTGTGGGTATGAGATTAAGGGTGTTGGGTTTTCCGTTGTTGTTACTTTAAAGTCAGACTTGACATCAGAGGTATGAACTGGTTTATTTCACTGTGTATATATATGATTGAACACTGTAACGGTATCAACGTGCTGCTTGTTACCCTTTGCCTCTCTCCACATCCCAACCATCACTCGCCCTCACCCCACTTGCCACAGTCTGACTGTCAGAATCACACTGAACCCACTGAGTCTAACCGAATGATGAGTGATTTATATGCAACGCAGCGGAAACGTCGAGATCCGGATAAATCCGCAGACTTTACTGACTTAGTGTAGGTGCGTCTCTGCAGCTCCACTGAAAGGTAAAGCAGTTCTCATGATTTAAGGCGCTCTTTGAGCTGTCACCTCTTGACCTAAGGGTAAGAGGCAGAGAGGCGTCCGTGGATTTAATGCAAAACCTTGTGTTTCAGTGTGAACTTTCATTCTCACACTAAATCAGGCCCACAGAGGATACATCTGAATGCTGGAACGGTGGGCGCAAAATGAAAACCACTTTTTATGTTTCCTTGACATTGAAAAGGTTATAGGTAATAGGCTTTTTTTTTAATCTTATATCCCACCTGTCATGTTGCAAACGTTTCAATGTATTGTTGTCTGGATGTTGTTGTTTTAGATTGAATTTTCAGTATTTAGGTGGGTTTGGTTAAGTTTACATTTCTACTTTACACATGTTGGAGTGGCAGAAGTGTTCATGCATTACCTTACATTTGTAGGAGTACTCTTATCAGGGTGGAAGTACTCCAGGTTGAAATCACTAATATAGCCAACGTGTCCTTTAATAATCTGCCCATTGATACCTGAACTCATACTTCATTCTTGGTCATCCACACTACACTAATTTCCTTTCATGTGCTGTGTTTTTTTTTTCTCTACAGAGGAGGTTGTATAATTGAAATTTTTTGAAATTAGGACTGTGCATGAAGATTGCATGGCAGTGCATGGATTTGGATATCTTGTTTGGACGTTCTTCTTTCACCAAGCAGGCCTTTTAACAAAGCAAGTCTTTCTAAAATGATCACAGAGACAGATTAGGAATTAACAAGTGTAATTTACTGCCCACCGAATCCATCTATTTTTTCCAGTAAGGCTATAATGTAAATCAATGAATGATTGAACAGCTTTGATGAGCGCACAGTCATCGAAATCCCTGAGACACGCATCTGTAGGGAGTGTAGAGAGAAATAGGCAAAACCCATGTGCCTCAATAACTTACACTGCCAAAAAAAAATAAAAATATTTATTCATATAATTCCCAGGACTGAGAATTATTTGATCACACATACTAAGTCCAGCTGCAAATGCCATTAAAACTTAAAGCCTGCATCCTTTGGACCTACAACAAAGGCAGTGGAAACATCAGTGATAAATTATTCAGATCAAACTTGTCGCTCCTCCTTCTCCTATCACTGTTTTACTCAGACACTCCAAACTCAGCCAACTCCACCCGTTTGGCTTGAGTTACTGCAGAAGAGATTTCAGATGCCTGAACGTCTGCACCTCTGACCTCTCGTAAAGTTTAAATGCTGTTTTCAAAGCGAAATATTCACTTTGCCTTAATTATATAGTTTTTAGACACGCTAGCACCGGGAGGAACCAAGTACTCAATTTAGTAAAGTACTATATGTTGTATATAGTTTTGTCTTAACGGACCAGTGGATTGCCGTTAAATTCGATACATATACCTGTTGACTTCATCATCACCAGGTCAACATTTAAATTTGACCAATATTGAATATTTTATTTTATAAATACCTACGAAACCTATGAGAAAGTCACTTTCAGTGTTACTTAGATGGTAAACATTATAACTTATCATTGAGCAGTGATGCTGGCATTAGCATTTAGCTCACAGTACAACATTAGAGCTGCTAGCTGTTGTCTGTAGACTCCGACTAAGTCAGAAGGCAAAAATATTCCCAGTTTTCCCTTAATTAACGTTAACATGCAAACACAAAGCTTTAGCCGATGTGTCTGTCCACGTACACGCTCCGCCATCACTTGTTGTTTAACAGGATAACTTACACAGCAAAAAAAACAGAAAACAATTCATGATCATTTAATTATCCGTCTTTGTATGGATGCAGCGTTACAGTACACTGATGATTCTGCATGTTAAGACCTGCTCCAGCTCACTCAGGCTGAGGTCTCCAGCTTATCAGACGCTCCTGAGTGATTTAGACGAACTGTGTTTTGTTCGGGATCAACCAGCTGTGATTAAGGGGATTTTAAAGGGGATTTTGTGGATTACCACTCCAACATTTTGTGTGTAAACAGCTGAATGTCACAGGTTGTGTGTGTACTATCATGACCGAGTCCATTCACTTTGCAGAGTGGATTAAGCGAAAAGCCATCAACACAATGCTACTACCACAGAAAACAGCTTCCCTCCTCAAATTTCAAATGTAAATTTTACGCTTTTCCTATTCAGTGTCTTTTTTTTTTTTTTTTTTTGCTGGAGCTGCAGAAATAATATTTAGCGTTTCCAGTGAAGGCTGAGTGTGATAAAATAGCAGTAACGAGCGTGAAGGACTCAATCAGTGGCTGATACAACATGCTTATTTTGATTGTTCTGTAAATTATAATAAGAGCGTTGTATCATGTCATTGAATAATAATCTTAGTCTTTTTAAGCAAACCAAAAAAAAAAAATGGAGCATAGACGAAATAAATCAAGCAAAAAAAGCGATTTTAATATGAATGGTCTCTGTTTTCTTTGAGGTTTATAAGGCATGGGACCCCCTCCCCCACCCTCATCCCTCTGTGTTTTATGGTATAATCAACATTATTGATTATGTCTCCCAGGCTGTTTGTAGTAGCTGAATGAAGCGCTCTTCTGCAAAAAGCGGTCGTTAGATGTGCTCTTGGTTCTTTGATAGACTAATTCATCGCTCTCTCGAACACTGATGCTGAGTTTACTGTAACTCAGTGAAGCTCCACATTGTCAGCTGTCGATCACTGAAACACAACAATAATATGTACGGTAGGGTCCAAAAGCCCAAGACCACTGTCCCATTCTCATACTGTAGTTATGTATGACATGTTTAACAAATGCACGTGATTATTAGTTAATGTATTGACCTCATATTTGGTATAATGCAAAGTGTAATTACATACAATACACTAATATACCTTGATTAATAATCTCTTGGGTTTAATTTGTAAATTTCTATGTTTCAATATAATGACTCGATATCGAATCATTAGGTAATGGTAAATTAATCTGTGATGATCATTTGCTGTTTCACTATTATCACTGCTGCTATAACGTTCATTTGGTCCCAAACTTTGTGTTTTCAGATAAAGATGTAAAAAACATGTTCGGAATCAGCAGATCTATTAAAACTTTTCACAACTCTGTTGATTATGTTTATGTTTTTTAGGAAATTTTTACAGCAATATTTTAAGGATGATTAATTAAGACATAAAACATTATTGAACTTTTCCTTTTTCATTAGCAATAGACCCTCATGAGTTCATGATGCTGTGCACTAAGTCAATATGTTAGTTAATTTATCATCATCATATTTATCATCATATTTTTTTTTCCTGTTTCACTCGCCTGTTTGGAATAACCGGTTCTGTATACAGTGTTAAAATCTTAAAATTTTCCATCTGCTCATTTCTTGAGAAAGAGTTTCTGTCCATTTTTTGTGCAATATCAGACATTTATGATCTAACACAGGATTGATTTTGATAGAGTGGCTGTGAATGTTTTAACACTGATCACCTGAACATAGGCTGTGTGAAATATTTAGACCACTTGTTAGCAAAGTAGCAACGTGACGCCTTCACAGCTGCTACTGTAATATCCAAATCTAAATCTGAGTGTGAAGGAAAGTTTACTTTCTTCTTCTCACATGAACGCAACGCTTCCGCCAGGCGACCCCCGTGGCGCTCGCTCTCACACAGGTATGTGCTTCTCACATCAGTACATGTGACTAAAGACGCTCTTACTGTATATGACAAGATCTGCTCCAGACTCATGGGTGACTCATCTCTACACAGCTCATCTAAAGGCCCCCGCTGGCCGACGGTGATGGAAACTCTGCTGCTATTTCAAACACGATGCTGCTTCTGTGGTCGGCAGCGGTAGCCAGTGTGTCTGGTGTGCATTTTAAAAAGTCTCCCCAGCTTTCAGCATCAGTGACTGAAAGACAACGCACTGATGTCAACACTTGTATGTTAGACCCCTCAGTATGAAGTCTTGTTTATACCATGAGTCATGGAAACAGTGATTCAAGCTTCCAATGTAGCAAACAGTAACCTACTGTAATGACTTAAAAACAAATGACCAATTTCTTTAATGCTACTTATTTTGTAAACCCCCTGATGCATTAACAATGTGATGGATCATTTCGCCATCGTTTTCTTTCCTTGTTCTCCACTAAAGGTCAGCATTAATGCCTTCCTTCGGGCTCTTTCTGCAACAGTCTCCTAGCAACCCGTCTTTTTCTTTGACTGTCCTTATTCGAGCTAATTACAGTGAAGAAGGTGTCGTCACCAGATGAACAGGTGTCCAACTGTTCTTTGAAATATAATACGTCTTCTACATTAGCAGGAACCGTGTGAAGCTAGAAAGTGTACAATAAACTGACATCTCGTAGCAACAGCTTGAGTCTCAGCATCGATCCCATCTGTTTATCCCCTGTCACAGCTTTCCATACATCTGTTTACTTTTCTAAAGGTCTGTCTTTAAGGCTTGACTGACCTTTTGTGAAGGAATGCACAGTGAAATTAATCATCTGTATTTCTTTGTTTTAAAAATGATATATGTTAGCATGAGTTTTTACACTGAAGTTTTTTTTCTTACGTGTTTTAGGCAAGATAACATTTTACAATTCTCTGCTTTTTATTTTTTACTTTGATTTTCAGTGAATGCTCCTGCAACCACAGTGTTGTGTTAGCATAGAGGCTAGTAAACTAAACCTGTCTTAAGTTGACCATTTTAAATAGTATTCAGCTAGCATGTTATGCTACATATAAAACAACCCTTGACTTTATACTACGTTGTTAATTTCTCAAAGAACGCCTGTACAAAAAGGTAATATTTAGCACAACAAGCTAACGTAGCGCCGTAAATGAAGCCACGTACCTGTGCCTTCACTGTTCACACGTTCACCCAGTACAACAGCGTGGCTCACTGACATGTTCGATAGGTTTGGCTCTGCACAATGAGAAAAAAAATGTAGAAAATCACAAGCCATATCCTTTAAAGCTTTAAAGCACTAATCAATAATTTTTATATGAAGCTACGCAGCATTTTAGCATCATTTAGGTCTGCGTTTTTTGGCTTTATGGCCTGAAATTTAAATGCTTCACAGTTAAACAGTTTAACATTTTTCTAATGAAGGCACTGCATGCTACCTGCTGCCTGATACTGAACAGCATGAAGACAAAGTTAGCAACTAGCTAAGCGAAGATAACGTAGCATTTAGCAGCTAAAGGAGTTGGCTGAGACTACATAAATCAGGCGGCCTGAAAATGACTCAGAACTTACGTGAATATTTCTCTGTGTTTGTTGGGTCTGTGAAACGGTCGCACATTTTCAGTTTTACATGTTATTCCTGCTCCTTTTTTTTGAAAAACTTTCCCATTTTACCCACAGACATCTCTATCTGTGAAGACAGGCTGAATGTACACGCTGTGCATTAAGTGGCTGTGCTGTGTGAATGGAGGATGCTCTTCTTGAAGGGACACTGTACGAGCTAATGTAATAATCTTTGAGAAGGAAGTGACGGGAAAATCTGGATGAGACAATTGCGAGCCAACCGACATCTCTTTTTAAATTATTAGAAATGTACTACGGCAGCTTAAATTCTTTAGGTTAAAAGGTTAAGGGGTCATAAATCAGACGTACTCTCTCTTTTTAGCCTGTTCTCCGCAGCGGCGCTCGGCGCACGCCTCACTCTCCCGTTCTGCTCATGTTTTATACATGTCACCCTTCACACTGTGTCTTCATCTCGCATGTTCCCCAGGCATACATTGAAAAACTGGAGAGATCTATGTTTTGTTTCTGTCTAATGTTTTTCTCCAGGGCAGCCGGATGATTTAGGATATGTGGAGGAGAAAAGACGGGTCCTTGAGCAGTTAGTTACGTCTCCACAGCGCTGTGGTGATGCTGCAGAGGCGACGGAGGAGTTAAAAATTCACACAATTACCTCAGAGTCGCTGTTTATTATACACAGTATGTTTGTAAGATGTCTTCATGCAGAATTGGATATTTTCAAACCTTTCATTCATGTGTTCAGCCATTCATTCAGATCACATTTAAGCTCTGATATCTTTTTGAAAATTTGACCTACATAACTTTCGCCCTTTTTCAACCATTTGGTGGAGGTATGTGAGGGCCGGACCCCCCCTGGGGGGCCACTGCGCTTTTCAGGGTCAGTTTATCTATCTGTCTGTCCCTCTGTAGGATCGTTCACCGCTTCGATCCAGACTGAAATATCTCCCGAACATAACAACTCCTGGATGGATTGGCATGAAAATCCAGTACCGGTATCAATGATGCTGAGAGGACGTGACACCAAACATGGCAAATCAGGTATGATTTTAAATATACATATATATTTTATTCTTATTATATATGAATATTATGTCCGGCTGTGTGGTTTACAACTAAGTACTGGAGAAAAACGAATTTCTTTTTATCAACTATCTAGGTTTGTATATGACCATTGAGCGAATGCCACTGCGAGCTCTCTTTCAGTAAAGAATCAACAATATATTCAGTTTATATTATGGGATTTTAAGGCTGTTCTGTGTCGGCATTCAGAATACAATTGAGGTTTTTTAAGACCGGATTCTTGCATTGACACCGCTCACAGTGGAATGCTTTCATATTGTTGGGAAGCTCAAAATTATATATTACCATTTGGCTGTTGCTTTTGACCAAGTGTGCATGTGCTTTCCAAAACCACCAGCCCCGAGGCCAGGATCCCAGAGGAGATAAGGGATGAAGAATAGATGGCATCCTAAGCTCTCAAGCCCTCACGCACATGTTTTTATTTTTACCTCCAGACTTCTTGGGAGCCATCTGTTCAAACATTTAAGAATACCGAGCTCTCTCGCCAGCCAGAGAGAGTAAAGAATCTTACATTACAAATGTGCTGTCGAGTAAAAGACACAGGGGTAAAGAGATTTGTTGGAGATGAAACTAGGAAGAGTCGACCGCCACCGGGGTTCATCCGACGCTGTGGACGAACACATATCGATTCTGGATGTGATGATATTGCTTCGGAGCACGTGGGCGAACATGTTTTTCTATGTGTGAGCATCTGACCAGCTGTATTCACTTTTGGCTGATTGAAGCATTGATCAACTTCCTGCTGTTTTCACTGCGAAAGCCTCCGTCGCACATATTTGTGGGCCGCTCAAAGAACAGCTTGTTCTTGGCATTTTGTCTCCACCAGTCATGACATTCAATCAGAGACAGTTGACTGGGCCACTGAGCCAAAGTAACTCTCTGCAGTTGTCTTTAGTTCAACTTCTGAATTGCACACCTTTTAATCACCGGTTTAATGCATTCTCTACAATAGGTCAGAGATGTAAGGTGAGGTAAGAATAAGAGCTCCGAAGTCATATTATCTGCGTTATTCAGATATGAGTGTTCATCTTTTAAGTTCTTGTAATCTGCTCTAGTCTGAAAGACACTTTTTCCTTTCGCTTTCTCGTCTCTCTGCGCATAATTGGCTTTCTTAAGCAGATGGCACATTCTTTTAGAAAAAAAAGCCAAATTGTGACACTGAGTACCTCCCTCAAGATTTCTCCGCCATTTTCTGAGAAAGCCTGTGAATAGATGCCGACAAGCCATTACTGTTCTTCACTTTCCCTGTTTATTTCTATTTACAGCAGTTAATACAATTATTCCCAGTCGTGACCTATTTAAGCGGTGCATGCTACGAGCCATTAGCATTCAGCGAGTCTACAAAGTTGCCACATTGATGGATTTGTGAAAGGAGCTTGTGTTTTTTAGTGTGTGCGTAGGTGGAGGTTCAGAGGCCTCCTGTTTGTCTTCATTTAACTGATTTTCTGTTGCCATAGGAGCAGGCCTGTTTTTTTTTTTCTTCCCATGAAAGTGCAGCACTTCAGAGCGCACTGTCTGGATTCACATCTACAAGAAGGTATCAGGGGAGTTGTCCAGGATTTTACAGTTATCATCGCTTCCATTAAATGACTTGCAGCTGTTCAGTTCAGAATCTCTTTATTTTTTGCAGAGCCTTCCTCCCCTCATGTTAGCTACTAATGTGGATTTAACATCCATGATTTCAGTAACCTTCAAATGTATTTCTTTTTCTTTGCTTCTGCCCTTGTGTCTTCTCGTGGAAGATTCTGTAAGGTACCTTTTTGCTGCTTTTGATTGATCGCACCGCCCAAAAAAAAAGAGTTCAAAGACTTGTCTGTAAATCAACCACAAAAGAGAAAAAAAATCAGCAGACCATTCCAGATATAAACTGTCCACTACCCTCCACTGCTTCAGACCTTTCTCAACCACAGAGCTAGTCATCCAAACAGTTCACACACGTCCCTACGGGTCCCTGAAACTCAGTGGTTCCCAACCTTTTCTGTCTGACGTACCACCACATCCTTAGCAGATGAGCCGTACTCCCTCAACACCACGATTCATGTTCATTTCATCGTATTCCAAAGTGGATGTTTAGGTTAACTATTTCAACTATTTAACTTTTTAGCCACCTCACCTGTTGACCCATTACTAGTGGCTAAATATTTCAGATGTTTATTCTCTCTATTCAAACCATTCAAACCTACTCTAATCTTTCCATGTACCCTCTGGCTACAGAGATCCCAGGAGTTCACCTGTCTGTAGACTGGAGCTATACTATATAATAAATAAAAAATGTAGTTAAAAGACAGACAATAAAAACTGTCTTTGTTAAAGCAATCCACAGTTTTTGCCTGATGGAAGCTGCTGATAGTAATAAATACTTTCCGAGGCAGCCCTGAGATCGTAGATAGTGGAGAAAACCACAGCGCTTCGTGGCCTTCACGACAAATGAGTGAAACCAGAGACGGGCCTTGTTGAGCACTTGAATAAGAGAAGAGCATGTTGCGGATGGTGTTATCACGACCTCAAGATTGTACTGAAGAGGATGGTCCTATGAGAGGTCCTGTGTGATGTGATCTATCCTTTTCAACAATGCAAGTGAGTCCTATCGAAAAAGTGGGTCAATGGAGCTATTTTTAGTAGCCATTACGCACTCATTTTTACAAACAAGCAAAGGCTCAAATTCTGGATGAAACATCACCCAGCTGCACTGAACAAATATTCCGGGGAAATCAAGGTGTTCGACTTGCTGGAAATTGGGATGAACTATTTATCCGGTTTCAAACTTCACCGCCCTGCGGAGATAAGAAGCTGCGTGCGGGCATGAAATAACTGAGAAAGGGGGGGATCTTTGCCTCCTGGATTGGCTTTGATAAACTGGGGACTTGTAAGATTTGCAGGGCTCTCTGTTCTAAAGTGGGCTTCTGTTTCATCATCTCAAAGTCCCGGTGCCTGCGTGGCTACCTTGTTGTAATTCTTCCTCATTTTCTGGGTTTCTCTCTCATATTGCCTTTCATTCCCAAAGAAATCACTTGAAAAGGAAGTATTTGCTGCCTTCTCCTCTGTTAGAAGTGACACTGTGGGCGATGATGTGATGGAGGCATAGCAGAGGCATCATCCTCACATGCACCGTGCTGGTTTAATGTTGCACGCAAAAAAAGTTTGTCAGCTAAACAGAGCACGAGCCCACAGCGGCATATGTTGAAAGGACTCCGCGTGAGCCGTATAGAAAAGCCGCTGATTTATTTCAGCAAGAAAATGAAGGAAATGAACAATAAACACACTGTTAACGATGGCAGGGAAGCAGCGAATTGCTGCTCATCTTGCAAACAGACTCAGTAAATCACATGAGGCTTTGCACTGCCCCCAACAAACGGTCGCGAGAATGTCAGTGGAGCAGAAAGCGATGTAGCGGCGGAGCAGAAAATGCACTGTATACCTACAGGCATTGCATGACAAATCCGTGAACTTCTACTAAGTAGAGGTGGAGCATTGTTTGTATAAATTTCTGAATGGTTCTTTTACCTCGGGCACTCCAGAAACATGGGGAACATAAGCAGCGTAAATAATGGCTCAATTTTGGCCTTCAACTGAAGTTTTACTTGACATCAAATTAAAGTGAAATATTGCTGATGCTTACTGAAAGCGTTGGCACTTTGCATAGCAGGCACTGCCAGGAGTGACTGCGTATGTTTAAGTTTCCCAGAGGACTTCACATATACTGTATGTTAAGTGACACGTCAGCGCTAATAGAAACATGTAAGGTTATTAGTTACCAAAAGGGAAATCAGTGCTGTTGCAGCAGTGTGTTCATGAGCGAACCCTCAGCAGCCTTCTCCCGTCCGCTCACGGTGACGGAGGTCATGTGTGTTTCCAGGAAACCCGGTAATGTTACTCACCTTGAGTGAAACTACTCCCATGATGTAATAACCTGCAAACCTCAGAAGTCGTGTCAAAGTTTCGCGCTTCTGTTTTTAAGATGAGTAAAAGGAAAGGAAAAATGTGCTGATGCTTGTTTTATAGAGATGAAAGTCCAAAAACACTCTCCCCGCAGAGGTTACGCAATATCAAATGAGCTCAGGCAGGACACCGACGAAAGCCGAAAATATACCGCCTTGCTCAAAGGCAGCGGTTAAGAATAAATGTGTTACTTGCCACTCTTAATTCATCAGCTTCGATCTGGCTTTCATCCTCCTGTTAGTGCCACATATCAAAGCAGTTATTTTCTGGCTACATTTCAGTGCCGAGCTCAAGGCTAAAGTGATTACTCAGAAACATCACAATTTCTGAGTAATTGTATGATACCTGATCAGTGCCTTTGCTGCTGCACGGATGGGCCGTGGAAGTGAGAGCAGTCAGTGTGTCCATAGTGACACAATATGTCACATGGAGAGAAACAGTTTGGATTGGTAATGACATGTGCCAGGAGGGCTTGTCCGTTTTCCAGTCAGAGGTGATGGGAGAAAGATGAGACAGAATCAGGATGGCAAGAGAGGACAAGCATGCCAGCGTTTATGCATTTAGTGTATCGTAAGCTGTTTATATGTCCTATATATTACTGTAAGGTTGTTTGCTAATAAGAAATGGTTGGCTGGTGACTTAATACATGTTAAACTTGTTGTAATTACACATGTATAATAAGATGAATCTGTTTTTCCTCTGCTCTCTGTTCTCTGCTCTGCTGGTGTTGAATCATCACTGGAACAACGCTGCCACTTAGTGGCTGGATTATCTCCCTCTCCGGACTGAACCGAGTACACGGTTGGTTTAAGCACACTCATACAGCTCTTGGCCCTGTGTGATATTTGTACCATAACTGAACTCATGAGGCTCACTTGAGGTTTAGCACTATGGGGGAAAAATGCTTTGCATGCTTAAATGTGGGGCACAGGGAATGAATTTCTCTAGTTATGATTTAATACCATACTATCTATCTATTACACCAGTGGTGCTACTAAGGTCTGCAATGCACACTTTTACTTTTTCAACTTAGCTTAAGGTTTCAGCCTCAAACACTGTGTAAACATATTGAAATACTCTCATCTGTCTTGTCGTCTCTGCTGTGATGCCGATGTCCTTTTGCACTGTGAGATTTTAATATATATAAATCACTTTATATTATGTACTGTTTGCAGGTCTACACCAGCACCAACCATGGCAGGGTTAACCTGAGGACAGCTAATGCTGCGGCATACAGGTGACAAAACTGTTTTTCACTGCATGATCCAATAGGTCATGTCACCCCCGCCCAAAAAACAACCTATAGCTACATGTGAGTGATAGATACCAGCAGCCGTTGTAGGTTTGACCTGGAGCAGTGGTGCAGTGAAGATGACATATACGTATTTACTACAAATTCAGAGTTGGAGGGGTGGACGGGGAGGCTATTGTTCGTTTCCTGTTTCCAACTGGCAGTATCACATTTCCATCCACAGGTCAGAACAGTTTTTAAATAAAATGTAACCAAAAAATTGTCCTGTAACCATAAATCCACGTTTATTATCGCAGCCATGACAACGAAGGTCATCTAATCTAAAGACATAATTTAACCCAAACCACATGTTTCTGTAACCTTAACAAAGTGATCGTTTGAACCCAAACCAGGTGGTGCCTTTTCCTAACCAGACCTTAACCACAGTGTTGTCGCATCATACAACATTATTATTAACTTAACATTTCATTAAACAAATGAGACAGACCCAGACTAGATGCTTCCAGTCTTTGTGCTAAACTAAGCCAAGGTTGCTGCCTCACCATTCGAGTTTATGTTGAGTTACTTGCCAGCTGTGTTTCAGTGAACAAGAGCTGGGAGTAGTGACCTCTGGAGTCTGAAATCTTATCATGGAAGGATTTTAGAACTGTGAATAGAGCCAGACGAGCTGGTTCATACTGTTTTCACTCTTAAAGCTGTATAGACATGAGAGTGGTGCTGTATTGATCTTCTCATCTAATTCTTGCCAAGAAAGTGTGTTTTCGAAAAAATGTCAGCAGCAGCACTCAAACAGCAGATCTGTGGCGTAATACCTCAGCGCTGCGGCAAGCGTAGGAACACGGACGTCCTGCAGCTGAAAATATAGCACCAAAAGGAAAGGGCTGTCTGAAGGCAAGGGGACAGTGGTGAAAAATGTCTTTATATAGCATCCACTTAAACTGATATTGATTATTTTTAGGAGGGCCTTCATTTAGGTGGCTAAAATGCATTTTGCCACCTTTTTGTCCCCTTCCAGAGCAGATCGTCAACGTACTCCTGCCTGCTTCTCCGGACCGACCTCATACAATCCCACTTCAAAAAAATCTGAATTATCCCTTTAAAACAAAACACACTTTTAAAATAGTCTACAGTTTTATTACTTTTAAAGTAACAACTAGTACAACTAGTTTCTCTTAGCTGAACTTTGACATGCCGTATCCAAGACATTCAGGTGAAATTTTGTCTTAGAGCGGAGAGGGTCACGGCCTTGAACCTTTTATCTTTGGAGAAATGACAGCCACATGTCACACTGATTTATGTGTGTAATATCACTTTCAGACTCACCGAGCACCAAACAGACTCTCCTAACAACTCCCGCCGTTGACCTAAAAAGTCCCTGTGAACCGTACCTGACAGGTCAGGGCTCGGACCGGTGGTCATAAAGGCCAAGGTCAAGTGAAACAGTTGTCTGCTGTCATCTACAAGTGGAGCCTGTGGGCAGTAAACACTGTGGTCAGCTCATGGTCAGTATGTGCAGCTCTGCCACGCTACATTGTCAACTCAGGACAACATACAGTGATCCTGAGAAGCACGTAACTGTCTGAAAGAATTAAGTGGAGTTCAACTGAAATGCAAAAGTTAACATCGGATTTGCATTTTCTGGATTTGCAGGAAGTGTTTCCCTTCATACTGTCACAGTGCTATATATAACCTCATGAAGATGATGTGAAAGACAATGCACCTTTATTTTTTTCTATAATCTATTAATTAGTGATTAAAAAAATTAAAAGCCATTTGCCATGCTGGGTGAAATTATAGCCCTCTGTGGATCTTTTGCTGAGCTTAAACATTGAAGGTTAGGAGTTTTCTAGCTCATCAGGCTTCAGCTGAGTTAATGAACCTTTATGAGCCCAGCCTCCCCCTGCGCTCTGGTCTGAACATTACTCACGGGCTAAGCAGGGGAAAAATAAGCTGCCAGTGTTGCTACGCCTCAACAAGCCACTGCACACACACACACAGATCATGACTGTGGAACTCGCGAGGTCAAAGAGGTCCACGCAACATCTGCTGATCCCGTGTGATATCTCAGGAGAGTTAAATCAGGCTTCACTGCGATATGGATAAACAAACACAAACGTGCTGGGACATAATTGAATTACTTCCATCCACCAAGAACGTTGAAGATGAAGGGCGAATGCCTTTAGACATGTTTGTGTGTATGTTTGAGCTGTAAAGTTAACTGATGTCATCTCTCGCTGGCCCAGATTCACCAAACTCATGTCGATTTCTAGAAGTGTACAAGATGCCCATCATGAAGGGAAATAATTTTATTTTACAGATGATTTCTGTCTTTTTTTTTTGTCATTTTTTTATCTCTTTATTGAATATTATTACAAAAGTCTCCAAGCAGACAGAAAAAAAAAGACTCGGGACCAAGAAATAACTAAATCATTTGAAGAAATATTTGCTTTCTTGCAATCAGCTGAATGAGTAAATCAATGTCATTTTCATCTCTCTTCATACAGTGTGAATCTGGAGCCAGCAGATGATTAACTTTTCTTAGCATAAAGACTAGAAACATGTTTCTGGCCACCTCATGTATGTAAAAAAATGGTCTCCACCCAACTTCTGAGGGAAATATTTGGCTTATTAGCTGCTAAATTCTTCAGTACATTGTTAACTGGTTGGTGCGGTGAAAAGGTGTTCTATTGATGAAACTCAGTTATTGATCATGAATTTTATATTATTATATGTACCCAGAGTACATACATACATACTGTAACAGCGTACACTACCACAGCAATATGCTTTATAATATGAAAGGTAATATTAAGTCACTGATGGACATTCACTGCACTTTGCTACAGAGGAAAACACATGCTGCTCCGCTCACTATACCGTTATAATGCACTACATGCAACGCTGTTTCATCTAAACCCCCCCACCTGGAAATATGACATATATTATTTAACCTATTATTAATTCATGATAAATCCCATCAGTGATAAACATCTGCGTCTTTGGAGAGCATCAAAAAAACTGCACGGAGAGACTGAAGCATAAACCAAAGGAGATACAGCAGCAACTGAAACGCTCGCAGCTTGGCAACAGTGAACATTTCCAGTTATGCAGTGTTGATTACTTGGCCTAGATACAACAATATGGATTATTCTTATCCTCGCCTCTCCGAGTGATGTGATGCATCGCGGGGCATAGGCTTTCTTAGTTCACTGGTTTACGTAAAGCGTGCCGTAGCAGAAATCCAATGCGGTGGTGCTATCATGCTGAGACATTTCCATAAAACTACCACCAGGTCTGTGATTCAATTATGCCACGGCCTTTTTGGTTTGCAGTCATCACAGAATCAAATGAAGGAACAACAGCAAGGAGATTTGTGGATTTCATGGAGATTTGAAAGGAATTCCTGTTTTCTTACAGTGCTGCTTCTATTTGAGCTGAAGAAAAATTTAAAAAATTCATTATTAACCCATCACTAAAGCAAAAATAAATAAATTAATAAAGAAGCTCCGGATTGATTAGAAGTAATTACTTGACTGCAGACTTAAAACCCAAATAAGATCTGGATTGAACGCTACTGGCCTTTCACGCAACATTAAAAGCCATGGAAATCTCAGCCTGCAGTCCGTGGGAGTAGCTAAGCAGCAGTGCAGAAAGGACGCCTTTAGAAATCTGTCTGCATTTCTTTGACGGCTGCAGATTACAACTGGATCGGTTTTAAACTTCCAACAAGGCGTTGGAAGAGCTCCCCTAACAGAGTTGTGATTGGCAACGAGTGGCCTTACAGTATGCTATGTCAGAAAACATTAGCTCACACGCAGACTGACGTTTAAATGGAGATGCTATTCGAGGATTTGTGGGAGGCAAAAAGTCTTATTCTCGCTTTCAATGATCTGGTTCATCCCACAATTGCTTGATTGTGTTATTGTCCAGTTGAATCGTGAATGCCATTCACTGGTATTTTAGGAAAAGATGTCAAGACAGGAAGGTACGCTTGAGAGAGAGAGAGGGAAATCAAAGCAGGCTAAATCTTTCATAAACAGTATAAATAGTGTGTTGCACAAGACCATACAAGTCTACGAATCTGTAAGGTTAATCTAAGCAGCCATCAAGCGATATATCTCTGTTTACTAAGACTTAAAATACAACACAAGTTATCTTTTTTTTAGTCTTGATCCTGTGCAATTGAAACAGTGATTGAAATAAGCAACACGCGCTGACTCGGATAAACATAAATGTTCAGATTAAACCACAAAGCAAAGGGTAACATGATGAACATGACTAGCAACCATTTACTGTGTAACGCGTGCCTGTTGTTGTCAATGACTAATGTGTAATTCATCCTATCAGAAATACTGAAGCTGGATAAAGTAATGCAACCCTCCCATGAAAACACACCAGTATAACACCAGAAACTAAAGCTTTTATCACAATTATTCAAATGTTCCTGATTCAGTTCGGTGATCACTGATTTGTTCTTTGTCCTCATTTATTCATGAAACATAAAGAAAATAAGAGCAACAACCAGAAAACCGCTGCATCAATCTTTTTCTTATTTATTTATTGGCCATTTAGTGCAAAAAAATAAATAAATATATATATATATAGTATGTTTATAGTATGGAGTAAAATTATCATAATTGAAATCAGATTTCTGGTCACATGACAAATATAAATGCCTATACACTCCTCTTTTAGTTGTGTTTGGCCTATTGATACCATCAATGAGAAAAACATACATTATATGCTCAAAAGTATGTGGACACCACTGATCACATGATGTAGGCTACAGTACTTTCTATCATTGTAAAAATTCCAAAAGCTGCCAGTTCATTACCGAGTGTGTTAACACACACACACACACACACGGGTATACTGGTTATGTGTTGCACATGTTACCACCTCATCCTGGTCTCAGAAGCCTGTATAGGCTATAATCCCTTTATCCTGGGTTTTAAGAAAGCTGGATATGCTACCTGGAGAACTCCAATAGAAACCAGTGTGACATGTAACCGCACCCACCCAGTGGTTATACAGCAGAGACACTGAAAGCACACAGTCTCTGAAACCAGGTTAGAAAGTTTGCATGTTCAGTTGTGAATTGTGTTTAGTTGCACATCTGTTTAAGAATTTACCCTAAACAAGGTTAATCCACCAGTATGATGAGAAATTAAATAAAATACATATGGAAGTCACCAGGGTTAGTGGCCTGTCTGTGTCAGTGGCAGTTATGATCAGGTGTGTGTGTGTGTGTGTGTGTGTGTGTGTGTACGTACGCCCTTCAATAGAAATGTTAGATGCGGAACAAGGAAGTTATGCACCTGTTGCTGCCATCTCCGTATCTCTCAACGCTTTCTGAGGACGCGATAGGTAGTTGTAAGTAAACCCTGTTTAACACTATCACTCTCAGGTGTTCACACACTGTGATTTACTCTGTCGAGAGTAAATTACACGTGTTTAAGTTTCGATGCTGGAGTCATTAGAGAGGGAAAGATTAACTTGTTGTAAAAGTACTGAAAGAAGCTGGCTGAAGCGCGGCATCTTGCTGTATTATTGGCTTGATAAATAACTACACATGATTGTTGTTAATGCTTTTATAAAAGGTTTTGTTGAGAGCGATGGCAGAGGCCGAGGAGGCTGGAGTACCAGCCGGCGATGAACAGCAGCAGCAGCAGCAGCCGAGCTCCTCCAGCGACCCGGAGGACAGTCAGCCCGCTGCCCCCACACCGGACACTAAAGAGCGGGCAGCGGAGGGCAGAGAGGCTCCCTCTCAGCTCGGAGCCTTCTCAGATCAATTATCTCCGGACAAGTTTAAGATGAAGAAGTTCTTCGTGTTGAGGGTAAAAACTTTAAACATTAAACAACAGGAAACACGTGTTGCTTTGATTTTTTTGGGAAAACTAAAAGAAAAAAAAATGTCCCAAATGTTTTAGATTAGGTTGAAATCCATCAAAATAAATATGTTTCTACTCTCGGTTCATTGGAGCTGGAGAAACGAAAGTGGCTCCTAAAGTACAAGTCTGAGCTACTTTACTTTCATTTCCATGTTATGCTGCTTTATATTTCTAATCTAGTGCAGTTCAGTTGTAGTCACTTACTTGTCCACATTTATATGACAGCTGCAGTTACTGATTATTTGTCAGTCTAGTTATTTTTTAGGTTTTTACTGTATATACTGTATGAGGTGACGCAGTGAGTAAAATGAAACTTTTCCATTGTGAACAAATGAACACCTCTGTGACACAGTGTCAACAATAAAGTGAATATTATCATCTTCACAAAGGCTGTGTTCATAGCAGGCCTGTTGAATCGGATCTCCGTGGAAAGTCAGGAGACTTCAGTATGAACTCTTTATATTAGTAAAATAATAAAACCAAATGCATGTTGTAATATGTATGTGTGTGATGATATGCGCTGTTGTGTTTTGAAATGTTACTGAGTTATTTGTACGAGGGAAAAATGCACGCTCAGCTTTATGCCTTTGCATTCATTTCCATACGCCTGTTTTTGTTTATTGTTATTTTGTTTGACAGTTAGTCGGCAGCATCGTTCCCAGCTGCGCGTCTGCCTCAAAGATTTACCCCTTAAGCTTTTCTGTGCACACATTGTGACTGTCACAATGGAGAATTAGAAAGTGATAGCCGTGCTCTTCTTGTCTCCTCAGCCTGGCACCCTGAATCAGGCCATCAAAGACGTTGAAGCTCTGGTGGATAAAGAAGTCGATGGCAACGTTCTCAGCGTTTGGCTGATGGCAGAGTGAGTTCATGATACCGTGTTCGACTACACGGCTTCATGTTCATGTTGGCGTACGCTGTGCGTCTAATGTGTCTGATGTATTTGTCAACAATCGTAACCTCTCCTCTCATATACAACATCCATAAGTGGTGTATAAACGGTAAATGAATGATTGATAACACACAGAGGCACGTGCCACATGAAACATTTTAGAGTGGATGGTTTGAATGAAAATAAGGGTTTGATGAAAAATTCTCGACTCACGGTTGACTCAGTAGGTTTTACCTGAAGTAATGAGTATAAATAATCATTGGAGCAAATAAATGCATTGCTTATATTAATATAAAATATGAAAATGTTTTTTTTAAGATGTTAACTGTGGTATTTGTTTACAGTATTATGTGCTGCTCATTCATAATCCATCATTAACACATGTACTGTATGACTGCCCATGGGGAGACACTGGTTGCTGGTTGTCCACACCTATGAGAATAACTGTAATATAATATATAGACCCATAATATCTCAACATTATCACATTATGTGGAAATCTGTATTAAATCTGTATTGATTAAACTCCTGAATATTTCAGAGTCACAGCCGAGGAAGTGATATACCTGACATGAACGCGAAGCAAAACGAAGTGACTGAAGTGACATTTACCGAGTGCACTTGCAGATGTCAGCTTGTATCATTCCCGCACAAGCTTTCAAGAAACATTTAAAAGTCCTGCCATGTGAGAATGAATAATACATCCCCACTTATGCAGCTCTGCGGTCCAACACATGTTAACGTTTGTGCTACATTTGGCTCGCAGTTGTTGTCGGTACAGAAGCCGCTGTAGGATTTCTTGCTAACGGAAAGAGTGCATTATATAGTAATTCTGTGATGCCGCTGCATAATTTCCCAGAGGGAGGCCGGTGACTAATGTCATGAAAGCAGGAGAAATTCCTCAAATCTGGCTTTGCTGAGGATCGTTGTCAGCTTTAGAGAGAGTAAGACGATCTCAGTTTATCAAATTGTCTTATTTTCTTAATTTCCTATTGGTTTGTGTATTTTCAAACACTTCATTCCACTTAAAAATACAATCGGTGATGAAAAATGTGTTTTGTTTAGTTTTTTTTTCAAAATAGTGGCTTTGCAGTAATAGTGGATTACTATTTTTTTTATTTTTTTTTATTTAAAGGAATAATTCAACCAACATTGTAGGAAATATGATTATTTCTTGCTGAGTGTTAGATATGAAGATTGATATCACCCAACAACATGTAAACAAAATCTTATTTCTTTTAACTTAACGAAACAGACTAGCTGCCCCCCGCCCTATTCTTTATGCTAAGCTAGGCTCATCAGCTGAGTCTTTTTCTATCTAACTGTCTGTATAAGACAGTTTGACATCCTCTGCCAAAGGACCTGTAGCGTGTCCTGCAGAGGATACTGTTAGAGCGCCAGCAGCGTGTCAGACCACACACAGTCTGATCCAGGATCTCTGTAACACCTCCGTACTGTCCGCCGCGCCTCTGCCCAGTCAAGGTTAACTCATTTCATTAGCACAGTCAAAGCTCTTCACCCGCACCTTTCCTCTGTTGCCTCGGCCGTTCAGTGAACTGTCTTTTTTTGGCCTACGGCTGCCAGCAGCAATCAAGGGTGTTTCACTTGGAGTTGGCCACGTGCATCCGGCTCAGCGGGCCGTAAGAAAGAGAGCCACTCCAAGAGAATCCATGCCACCATGAATTAGTGGTGTGTGCAGTGGTGAGAGTAGAGAGAGAGAGAGAGTGTGTGTGTGTGCGTGTGTGTGTGTGAAATGATGCTTTTTGTGACTTCAGTTAATAAGACACATATTTGTGGACATGAGAGAAAGCAGACTTTAGGTTGTTTTGCTTTGCAAGGTGTTTAGTTTTTTGTTGTTGTTGTTGTTGGGTAAAAAAATGTAAGGACTTAGAATTGCATGCATGCATATTGTAGGATCTTTGCCAAGGTCATTTTAGGGAATTGTGAAGCTTTTACAGTACATAACTGAGCAGCTTTGTTATACATGTTTTTTGTATTACATCAAATAACCTCCTGCAGAATACAAACATTCAAACTGCACTTCAGACAAAGACTCCAATATGATTAATACATTTCTGCTACAGAAAATAATATTTGTCTGTCAAACGTTCCTGTAATCTTTGATGTTTATTTCTCATAAACTACTTCTAAAACTTAAAAAAACTAAAAAATCACTTGGTCATAACCACTTATACCCTCTTATATCAGTATGCTGTATATATACTGATATAAAGGGGTATAAGTGGTATATATACATGCTATATATACTGATATAAAGGGGTATAAGTGGTATATATACATGCTATATATACTGATATAAAGGGGTCAGACGTGTCACACATGTAGAAAATGTTTTTCAAAGACATCATAAGAATAGACTCACCTTCTCCTGTTGTACTTCTGTTAATATAAAATGTGCAAAACACTACATGTACTGTGTTGTGTGATAAATAGCATCGTCTATAATGAAGAAGCCCTTGTAAAACATGCAGTAATAGCTATCAATAAAAGACAAACTTATAGATCTCTCTGGTTGCTTCAGGGTGGACCACTGGAACAATGAAAAGGAACGTCTCGCTCTCATCACAGACAACTCTCTCCTGGTCTTCAAGTACGACTTCGTCATGTTCAACTGTGAGCAAATCCAGAGGATCCCACTGAACTTTGTGGATCGCATCACCCACGGCACCTTCAGCTTCCCAAAGCGCTCCGTGCTTCAGTAAGTCCTCTCGTGAACCCTTTATTAATCCTTCAGTGGTAAATTCATACCGTGTATCCGTTAAACCTGCACTTCTAAAGTTAACGTCTTGTAGTCTGTGGTGGAAAACTGATAACCAGGAAACTTAGGACACTTGAGTTCTGGAGAAAGCTTTGTTGGACTGTCTCTGTGGTATCCTGTCTCATTTTTAGTCATTTTCAGTAAGTCTTTGTAAGGTTTAGTTGCTGATTAAAAAATAAAAACTCTACTTGAGAGAATTACAAATATTAGCCCTAATTATCTGCTATCCGTTCTCTAATTTGCTTCACAAAAGTAAAATCCCCTGAGAAAACAAATCTTCTCCCTCAATTAAACATTAAGTTTTGCCACTATAAGCATTTTTTTTTGCAAGTATATAAAACTGATTGATAAATTATTTTAATGTAATATAATATACAACCCATTCTTTATGCAGCAAATGTATTGAGCACTTTAAAAATGTAACATGTAGGCTTTTTTTTTTTTTTTTTTATCCGTTCCAAAGATCACAAGATTATGATTTACTAAAAAAGTATAAATGATGATATGACAGGTCAGTGAAAACAGTGACATGAAGCTGAGGTCAGCGGGGAGGGCGAAGCATGCAGAGGATGGGCGCGGGGTGGACGGAGCTGGAGCAGGCATGGCAGAGTATTTTGGGGTGAAGGAGTGCATAACTGTCACTTGGAGCTGTCACTTAACTGATTAGTGGGGAAATTAATGTAGCCCTTTCATCTAAACCTTTTAAAAGATGGCTCAGGGGATACTAAACCAACTAAAACTAATTTGATGAATAAAATGTAATGTGCTGTGAAGAGCTTAGAGAGTGTGGCCTTTATTTGAGGCTTTATCTTTGCACATTACGTTAAATTATACATAAAACGCTCGTGAAAGCCACCCGGGAGTCCGACAGTAAAGAGACGGTTTCGAATAAGAAACATTTCCTCTTTCTGTCTTCAGCGCGCTCTCGCTCTCCCGTCTTCCTCTCTGTCTCTCCCTCAGGAAGTGTCTTCTTTTTCCCGTCTAGCTCATTCTGTCTTATTTTTTGGCGGAAAGCGATCTTCAGTTGAGTGCATTTATTTTATGTGAAAATGAGTCCTCCCTACCTCTGTACACGAAGCTTTGTCTCACAAAAATCAATGCGAGAGAAAGCTATCAAAAGTCAGGTTGAGGAGAATATTCAGCTGTTATGCTAATGCTACATTTAATAAGGATGCTAATGTCAGGACTAGTTTAAAGGAACTGTTTGACATTTTGGGAATCACGCTTTATTTGCTTGCTAGCAAAGAAGAGTGCGGAGTCGAGCTACAGAGTCATTAGCTTAGTTTAGCTTAAAGGCTGAAAGTCGCCTGGTCGCTGGTCACTAATTAATATCTCCAGCACACAACTCCCTGTGAAATATTGTTCATTTGTATATTTCTTGTTTGTGTACTGAACCGTGACACAGTGTGTCCAATAATATTTAGAGGCTGACGAGGTAACAAGCTAGCTGTTTCCTCTAGCTTCCAGACTTTATGCTAAGCTAAGCTAATCGACACACATATTAACACTTAAGAAGTTGATATGGTGAACGTTTATGTCTACCTATACATATTATTAGCGCCTTACCTTTTGTCTCTGTCTGGTTCTTTAGTCTTTAGATACTTTATTCTCCAGCTATTCTTTGGTTTGGTGTAGGTAGTGAATTAAAAAAAAAAAAAAAGCATTTTTTTGCTAAAAAAAACAACAATTGCCTGATGAACCAAAACAGAAAGTTTTACAGGCTGGAAAACCTCAACAATGACCTAAAAAAAATGTGCTTTAATTGACTTTACCCTGTAAAAAATTTAACAGGCTGCATTTAAAATGAAGAAGAGATATCAAAGTGTTCTTCAGTTCAAATATATCAGAAAGCTCAATGCCATTTTAGATTAATACATTTTTCCTCCAGCACATTTACCCAATGAAAGCAAATTAACATCACTCCATGCTCGTGTGAATGAAGACTCTCGATTTCTCCCCATCAGTGTACAATATAATTCAGCTACATATTTAGCTTACTGTCACAGTAATGGTGATCATATGATCAACTGTAGCCTGATTTGACTGCTGAGACTTGTCATCTGACCACTTGATGTCAGTGTACACCCTTGCTGGAGATGTTTTTCGGGGGAAGGAGCACGCCACATCACATTTCCTCATCTCTTTGATGTTGTCATGGATGATGATCACATTCTGCTACCATAAATCATCGCTGCAGGAGAGTCTGTCCACCATGTAGGCTGCAGTGATTTTTTGCAACATGTGTTAGTAAAATAGTAAAGTGTTTGAGATGACATTACAGATCAACATCTATTGGTATTGTGTTTTGGAAATAATAGAATTAAACTATTACTAAGTTAAGACTGAGAGCACTTTCATGAACGTTTGACCCCAGCGCCGTCAGCTTCAGAACAAAGAATATCAAACTCCCTGCTATGGAGCAACTTATTTGGCGTCAGTACACTCACGTACGCTCCGTTCATTCTCCCAAAAATCTCGATGATGCCAGTAGAAAGTGCTGAGGGAGAGTCTGTATTTTTAGTCACAATGATTTTGTTTTCATCGCACAATCTCCAGGTACGCCCCATGAAGAAAAAGCAAAGTATATTTCTGCATCCGTGGGGAAAGATGTGTTTTAAGTGCCTTCTTTCCAAACTGTCTAGACAAACTAATTACACCAGAACATCATCCTTTTTTTTTTTTTTATTCCTGTCTGAAAGAGTTGGGTGTGGAAGTTTTAAAGAAGCCCCACTAG
The DNA here is from genome assembly GCA_036937835.1 of Pampus argenteus. Lineage (NCBI taxonomy): Eukaryota > Metazoa > Chordata > Actinopteri > Scombriformes > Stromateidae > Pampus > Pampus argenteus. Next base: position 6,562,582 of record CM072870.1, read on the forward strand.
ATATTGCCTCAGTAACAGTAACAGTAAAAAATATATTATATATTATATATATATATATATATTTATGAAGGTTGGAAATAATCCCAGATCTGCACTGCTCTGTTTCTTGTCTGATCAGATGTGAGGCTTTTTTTTATAAGATAAGGCTTCAGAGAGGGAATGATGCTTTATTTAGCCCCCACCTTCAACTACTTCAATCGGTCGTATTAACTAGAAATGTCTTCCTCACGCTGTCAGTTCTTACGCTGTCACAAGTGGGATTATTTTTCACAGTCGTTTCAAGTTACAGGTCACTTGTGAGCAAACTAACATCCTCATAAGGTGCAAAATCTGTAGTTCGAGTCAGTCTTTCATCAGTTTCTACCTGAACGGCAGACCTGATTAAATTACGATCCTCTCATTCTGCAATCTTTTTTTTTTTTTTTCGACCACACCTGCACAAACAAGACCAGCTTACACGTTCGAACAGCAGAGGGCAGTCAGTACATATGAGCTACTTAAGACATCATCGTGATCATAATGAAGCTCGACAGATGATCATTATCACCGCTGTTGTAATGTTAAGCAGGCAAACTGAACGCAGGCATGTGTGCCTAAAATGTGAAAAAAAAAGCACGTTCTCCCTCTTTAAATGAGGACTGACTGTCTTTGTTTTATTTGTTTTTATTTTGTTTTACTCGACAGTCACTAAAAAGCACAACTGAAAGATGTTAAAACGCAGTATTTTAATGAGGATCCATTTCAGTCAGGCTAAACATTTTGGGGTCACCCTTGATATATAAAGCTTTCCTTAAATATATCAATATCAAAAATGAAAAAAAAAAAAGAGTTTCTATTATGGCAGGGATGTTTCACCTCGCAGGTTATATAATTCAGAGTACTGTCTCATCATGATAACTGCTCAGTAATCCCGTCCAGCGCTGTACAAAAGAGCTTCAGTTAGTGCAGAATCGAGCAGCATGAATAGCAATGCAGTGTTCACTAAGATCAATGTGTGATGAGCTTGCATGGCAGAAAGTCAAAGGGTTACTGCTGCGATTTAGTACAAAGTCAAAGGGCTCAGGGAAAGATTAAAAAAAGAAAGATCCAAAACGTTAAATCCTACATTTCCAAGAAGCATCTCTCAGTAAACAACTCCTGCCTCAAGACCAAGCTAAAATTACCCCGATGACATCACAATGGTTATTTATTTATTTATTTATTTATTTTAAACTGTGGAAAGCTCCCTGCAAAAGAAAACTATACATCTGTAGCCACACATCTGAAATGTATGTGTATAGATATGTGAAATGTAAAAGTTTACTATCTGTACTTTAACTTAATGTATTATTCTCTGGTACCAGAACCACAGTTAGTGCCTGCGGGCAACAAGACGCCACATTATGCTACCTTAAACCAATGCAGTATTATGCTAATAGTGGTGGAACTTGTTTATTAGATTTTATTTTTTTTTCCTTGTTCATCACCGCTGAGGATGAAATGCAGCAACTGGCTGCCTGCTTGATGGATGAATTCCCAGTCATCCTGACCTCAGCTGCACTTTCATTAAAAAAATAAAAATAAAATACTATACGAAAAATACATGAATAAATACAGATTTAAGATTTCCCCACTAACTCCATTATATAACTGAATTGTTTTATTTGGATAATGTAGCAGGAATCCTCTTTAACTCCAAAACCAAGCAGGATGAATTAACAAACACCAATAGTTATGTCATGTTTTAGGTATACTGCTCTAAATTCATACACATTGCGAACACTTTTTTAGCTTGGGAAGGTGGAAAAATCTTTTGCCAACAGCCTGCAGCTACGATATCACAGCTTTTGCATCGCGACGTCTTAACGTGGCTGTAAGTTGTAGGCTTCAGAGGCTGCGTGGGCAACTTTATCAAGAATAATGTCTATATTCTAAGGAAATTACAGTATAATTTATCAGATGAACTCACTTATTATTTTTATTTGTCTTTTGTTTTCCCAGCCTCCACTCTCTGTCTTAGTCATTTCTTAGGTTGAATGAAATCTTAAGAGTTGCCTGTTGGACGGATACATGTATGGATGGCTGACAAACCTGCAGGCTCTACTGAGCAATCAGAGCAGATTTGTTTGTTCACTCATAGATAATGTGGGACACTTGCCATGACAACTGGAGCTGGGCTTGATATTTATCTTGTGTGTTGACTTATGAGACCCGAAGCGCTTGAAAGCTCAGGGAGGAATTTTTCATCGCTTGCCATCAAGCACAGAATACAGTGTTTCTCTCCTGCATGTGTGCATTTTGTGTAAACAGTGTAGGTTACGCGGGACGCCACTGGGAAGGTCAGTAGAGGGTGGATTTCTTCACTTTTCCTCCTTAAGGTATTTGTGCGTTGTTTTTTTTTTTACATTAACGTCGTCACGCTGAGAATCTTACGAATGACATAATGCAGGTGTAGCCTGATTCTGCTGCTTTCGTGACTGCATGGCAGTGAGGAGGAGTGAAAGTCCAAACCCTACCTCTGCCACATAAACACAGCAGAGACTTTAAGGCCTCTGGCTGGAAAGCCCAGCCCTGCTCTGCCTGTTTGGGCTGGTCCCTCTCCCAATGATAGCTTACCTGTGGAATTTGCCAAAGCTTTTTTATATCCCCATTTATACCAGAGCAATAGCTCAGTGCTCTTACAAAGGGCAATGTGTACAAACGTAACCCCCCCATACTCACTCGCTTTTACTGAAATATAATCAGTCTTTTAGCCTGGGCTTTGCTTTTGTACTGATTTTTTTTTTTTTTTTTTTCCTGCACCACATTTACTCTGGAGGAGGCACAAAATGTTCAGCAGCAGCATTGTCATTTTGAAAGCACTTGTGTAAACAGGGCTAGATGATTGCATTATGATGGAGCCCCTCCCTGGGACCGTGACATATCAACAGCTACACCACTATTGTTTAGCCTCAGGTGTTTGATTCTGGTGCGCAAAAAAAATGCTCTTACACAACGCATGTGGTAAAATGAGCCTGACAGATCAGAACACTCTTGGGAAATCGCCTGAATCCTAATTTATTCATCTTCTTTTTTTTTTTTACCTAAACTCAGACACATTTAAGTTTTTATTCAACAAAGTCAAACCTCTAATGGCACCATCAGTCGCAAGCAAGAGCTGCTGAATGACAAAAACAGATGATTTGATAGCCATAACAAGCTACAGTTTATGAGTGGTGTTTGCACAATTTTTATTTCTTCAAATTGTTTTGCAAGTTGCCTCTTGAAAAGCCCTCCACAGTGTCCACACAGATCTACTTATTGAGCACTAAATAAACCCAAAGTGTTTGTGTATCCGACGCATCAAGTGCAGAAGTTAAGGCAGCAAGGATGGATTTGTGGGTTTGGTGTCTGACCTAGAAAAACGCTAGAAATTCTCGATGGCATGAAGGGTGATATTAAAGGTGTGCACTGACCAAATGGCTTGCATAACATCTGGCACAAATGTTTCAATGCCCGATGCCTGAGGAAATGATGAAATCTTGATAAACATCTCTGATACTGAGTCAGGTTTTGTAAGATAGGGTGCGGTATAGGAATGTCATTCTTTTTTTTATTTTTATTTTTTTAAAGCTAATTAATAAGCTCCTTCTTTTGATCCCACGCTGTAGAAGCACTTTTACATGGAATTTCGTAGGAAATGAATAATGATGGTTGGTGCTTGGACCCCTACTTAATCGATTTTGGAAATTATGGCCAATTGAATTCTAAATGAAAACTACTGTAACATTGTTCTTTGTGTTGTTCTATAAACATACAGTAATTATGTCTGACTGGGGAGTCAAACCTGTCACTGCAGGTTTTTCCAGCTACTGTTTTGAACCAGTAGTTGTTTACCTTTTTTTTTCGTTTTAAGAAAGGGAGCGTAATTGTAAATGTCTTGATGCTCGTTTAGTTTTGTTAAAATCATCACCCTAAATTCACCTGTGAATGTAATTCTTTTCCTTTGAAAGCATCTTCACTGAGAATTAGCGCAGACGAGCACAGATCATTATTCTCCAGCACATCCGTCAAACAGAGATCTTCATATAAAAGGCTGCATACTCACAATACCGGCAAGGTACTGGTTGCAAGCAAAATCCTCAGAGTCAGTTACGTCCTCGATTGATCGATTGATATTTCCGTCTCAGAATACTTTCTACCAGGCACCTGGTAAAAATTAATCTTTAACGCCCTGTTTGGGAAAAATACACTCACAGTGGATCAATCAGAGGGACCATTGATAAAGAGATTTGTTTCGTTTTACTTTAACTATTTATTTATATCATTTAAATGTGAAATACTATCTAGATAATCATCATCTAAATCTGATCTCATAAAAATGATGCAGAAGAGTGTGTTTTTGAACTTTCGGTGACCCTGCACCTTTTGAACAGTAACAAAGATACTGTATTTCTCCCCGATCAGTCTTAGATGTACGAGAGCCCATTTGATGGACAAACAGTAAATAGAGAATAGTAAAGATATATTCACAGCATGTAGTTTTAACGCCAATATCATTTCAAAGAAAGAATCTGCGAGTGTTCGGGGGTCTGTTTGCTTTCAGCCTTCTGAGGTTTCATTAAGCTGGGAAAAGATATGACCTGAGGGCCTTTTCATTAAACCCTCTGGTATTTACTTTAAAATGACTACAGACAGAAGAACAGAAGAAAGAGAATATGATGAACACACACTGTAGATAACCTGTATGCCTGGCAAACATGAGATCGCTCTCATTGTTTCACTGTTACCATGGAGCCAACGGGTCTGGTTGTCCCCCCTGTCGGGAAATATGAACTGATGTGAAACAAAACAAAAATAAATGGTCCGTATGAGGTGTAGCTGTTCCATGTCAGAAGGTGGCTATACTTTTTTATTTTTGCATTCAGATGGCCTGCGCAAATGGGCAAAAAGGGGGGTTTGAGGTTTTCAGGCTAAAAGGGAAGTGTGCTACCTTGTAGTACATTTTATTGTCTTTTTACTGTCCGCTTTTCTTGTCTAATTATTTAATGCATTAATCTACAATACAGTAATACATTTAAATATGCAATTTAACGGTATATTAACTACATATCTTGTGAAAGTAGAGCACTGCGGTGTAAAATGCTTAGCTAAGCTAAGCTAACGTAAGTAGTTTTTGTTCCCCCATTGTGTCCCACAGTTTATATCATTTAGTTATGTGTCAACAAACTGAATTACTAAGATGTCAGTTCATCAAAAATAATAGTTTTTCAATTACATATGTTAAATACTAGCTGGGGGGAAAGCTGTAACATGGGATTTACAGCTAGCATATAAGCTATCTTTAAGCTTGTCAACTCAATTTTGACCCAAAATACCACGACTGTGTCCTTTATCTTTGTAGAGCAGAGTAGCATTTCCCGTGTAACTATAATCAATATATTATCAATATAACATACCAAACATTCACCAGGTGGATAGAAACACGCCTCTGAATGAATGATAATGTTGTTCAGTAAATAAGCAACTGTTTGCTAACAAGCGCAACATATCAACTTAAAAGGTGGTAAAATGTCGATGTTGTGATCATAACCGTTTCTACTGCCCCCGTGTGCATTACTTCTCATGCACGATGCTACAGGCAAAAGAAATTAATTGCCACAAAACTGTCACTTACTAACTTCAGTCTATGAGATGTAGCTATTCTGGATGTGGCCTAGAGGCAACGGGAGTATTTGTTTTCAGTGCTTTGTACATAATTCCCAGCGGAGAACAAAACAAAATATTGTTTGCAGAAAACGGTGAGTCTACTAACTGATATGATGACAACATGAACTGTGAAAGCTTAAGTTTTGTCACATGGTTGAGTCAGACACTTCACCGATTTGGCCAAATCCATAAAAGGACTGTGTGTGTGGCTTGTGGCAGCTGCTAAACCTGTGCAAATGAGACATAAACATAAGCATGTAATGCAGAAAGCATCCGCAAAAGACAAATAGCATCATGGTGCATGAATGTAAATTAGGTAAAATTAGCACTTTTCTGTGAGGCCTCTTTCTCAGTTTGGAGATGCATTTACGGTCTCAGCTGCTGTGCGATGTTGCAGCCATTTTTGGGCTGACGTTTCAGCGAAGTCTTGAATACATTCAGTGACGCCTACAACAGCAGCATTATTTTAAGATTTAGACCAATTCATTATTCTTTGTTGATTCAGGCCCTTTGTCATTTGTGTTGTTTTGTATCTTGGTGTGTTTAGGAGAGAAGGGGAAGGAGTCCGTGTTTTCTGGGACCGGCTGAGAGAACCCTCCTTTACCTCCAAGTGGAACCCATTCGCCACTGACCTCCCCTTCATCACCTTCACTTCCCACCCGGTGAAGAGCATCAGCGACTCGTTCGCCGATCTCTGCGATGTAAGTCACAGCAGTCCATGGCATTGTTTTAACAGCTCAGCACACACACTTACCTCCAGTATTTATCCATGCAGACATGGCGTTTTTTTTTCTTTCTTTGTTTATAAAGATGCAATGTAGGCAAATGGAATTTAATGCTCACAGCATTGAAATTAAAAAAGAAAACATGTTTTCTCAGAAACAATGTCCCAATTACTCAGAAATAACCCACAGAGGTAAACAGTTTTTTTACTGGGACTATTCCCAAAGAAAGTTGGCACAAATTGGAGAGTCAGATACCTCAAACTGAAACTGAAGTATTTATGACTCTGTACCATACCACAGAAGAGAATATGTATGTTGAAATATCTGTGAGTTGATTATGAGTTATTTTTCACAGTCCAGGTGGAGGTATGTACTCTACTGCGTCATACAGAAACTAATCTATTAAAAAAACAACAGTGTGTTGAGATTTGCAGTGTGGGCAAATGAGTCAACACACAGTCAAGTGACTTATCAGAATGAGGCATCAAAAAAAAAACATTCAGAAATGACACACATTTGAATCACAATTACCAGATATGCAATACAAATATATAAAACCTGCTTTCAAACTTCTTTATGATTTTTGTTTTTTGATCCTTCATACCAACAAATTACAGTTTGTGTTTCAAAAACCAAAACACTGATGTATGATGTGTTTGCAAAACTAATATAAAAATTTCAACATCACCGTGTGCGGTGTGTATGAGTAATTACAGCAGTCGACACAGCACCAGGAAGTGAAAAGAACAGCGCAATCTTGTACTGACTAATTAAATTTCAACAGTGTTACCCAAAGATTTATTTCATAATATCTCAATTATTACAATGACTGCATACATACTGTACATTGACTGGCAACTGCTGCATATTATGTCAACTTAGAGCCTGACAGACTTAAAGCTGTGTGCAAAGACCTGGAAGTACATTTACCAAGAATGCAATGCAATTTTAATATAGACCTCAGTATGATATGACACTGAGAAATGTGCCTTGTGGGCAAGAATATCCTCACTGTACACAGTTTAGTGATCATAGCAGATGGGTAACTTGGATTTGAACATTGAACTCTTGGTTTTTTTTCCACTTAAGCTATGAATTATGGTTCACAATGTTGATCACACTGCAGGAAATACCTTATTCAAACGGAGAAATAATGTGTAATCTAGAGAAATCTAGAAATCAACAACTATGACATGGACTGCCATGAAATTTACCACTGACTGTTGTGGTTATCTGACTTTAACTAGTGGACTGATCGATTTAACCATCCTAAAATAAAATATGACTTCATTGAATTGCTCTTTTTGCAGCACAGGAACTCACAGAATCTCAGAGAAGCTCCTTCATATTGCAACGTAGTAAAGTTGAGGTGGGGACAAGACATAAATGGTTGTTTTTTTCTGATCATCCCACCTGCCGTCTTGTCCGCAGATCCAGAACTTTCGTGAGAAGCTCAAAGACGCATCACAGAAAGCCCACACCATGAAGCCGGTACCTGGAAAGGCCAACGGCGTCCTGGTCCTGAATCAGCCCATCCTCATCGAGGCGTACGTGGGCCTCATGTCTTTCCTCGGGAACCAAAACAAACTGGGCTATTGCATGGCTCGAGGAAACATTGGCTTCTAAACATCTTTAACATTAATCGCATAGATAGTTTTTTTTTTTGTCTTTTTAACTAGTTTGCAGCTTATTTATAAATCCAGTTTTGCTTTTGTTTCACACTGAAGGCTGAATATGTTGTATGTGGTTTAAACAACGGTGTGATCTACCCCGCTGCTTATTACCAGTGTGTGGTGTCTGAGTACTCAGAAATATCCACGTTTCAACACTGCTCTTGACTGGATGACAGATCCCCCGCTGCTCTCAAGGAGCTTTGTATTTGCTCCTCAGTGATATGGTAATTCAACTCTTTCGCAATGGGACTCCTTTCTTCCTCCCCCACTAGCGTCTCTGCTAAAGGCTCGTTCCCATGCCATTCAGCCCCTCAGAGATTCAGTGGAGCGTAGGGGCACATTTGTCAGTTTATCATTCGTAGTGTATTTTTGCAGTGCGTACAGTGTTGGAATTTCCCCTTGATTTGTGTGTTTACCATGCACTGCCTTGTTTGATGTTATCTGTTTGTGTTGTTTGCCTGTGAATATTCTCATTCATCCAGGTCATAGTTATCTCAAGTAGATTAAATCGATCGCAACTGGACTTGGTTATTTGTCTTTGAAGACGTTTCACCTCTCATCCAAGAGGCTTCATCAGTTCATGCTCGCTTGACTAGGCTGCGACTAGTCCGAGCCTAGTATATAAACTATGGACGTAACCATTGTGACCCATGCACCTATTGGTTTGTGGACCACCGTCTTGAAGCCTTGAGTTTGCATTTTCACCGTCGCCATCTTGGATTTTTGAAACCAGACATAACCCCATTTGGACGAGGAGGGAGCTATCTGTAGCGCTAACTGCTAGCTTTGTTAGCACGGTGCATTTACAGTTTCTGGTTATAATGTGATGTGATAATGCTAATGCTACTGCTAATTCTAGCTAGTAAAAAACAGCTTCAAACCTAAACCTTAAAACCATTCATTCAAAATGTAATTAGACCATCATGCTGTATTGAAACTAGCGATTGAGACCATAAACACATTAGTTTTTACTGCGGTAATCAAGTGAGAAGAAGGATCATTTTCCCATAGACTTCCATATAACCAGACTTGTTTTTGCAGCCAGTGGAGTCGCCCCCTGCTGACCATTAGTGAGAATGCAGGTTTAAGTCACTTCCGCATTGGCTTCACTACCTGCTTGGTAGTTCTCCAAAAAATACAGAAAATAACCCTGTCTTATTTGTAGACCCATTTTTGATGGATGATCACAGTTATTCTATTTATCCTTTATTTAGCCAGAAAGAAGATCTCTTCTTCCTGGAAGTCCTGTTCAAGACTGCAGCATAAGCAGTTTTACATAAAAAAAAAAAATAATAATAATAATAATTTTACATGATTGATCACATATAATACATAAATGCTAAACAAGAGAAAGTGTAAAAGAAAAGAAACCATTGATATCCAAAACACAGTCCACCTTAAATTAAAGTTATATAAAACATGCAACATGTTTCCTTCAGGCGAGTTTGTAGAAGACCTTTAAAGGTATTCAATGAAGGGAGTGCTTCTAAGCTAATAGTATTCAGGATAAAAGGTTGACCTCGCTGATAAATACATCACGGTTCCTGTGTTTCACCAGTTGACTGTGAGGCAACAACCGTAGGAAAAGATCAGTTGTAGGAAAGTTAACAGTAAACAGTGAGGCTGATAATAATGAGATGTTGTTCAGGCTGGATTACATGCTGCGTCTTTGTGTTTGAATCCCTCGTGCATGTGAAGACAATGTGAACTCTACCAGGTAATGGCAGACTCTGCCACTAACAATGTAAATTACTATGTAGTAGAAATTACAAATAGTATCAAACGCAGGGTTTGATTTCATAAGCTTTTAGGATTAAAACTTTAAAACTTCAACGTGAAGTGACACACTGATAAAATACAGTTTTGTTCACAAATTACACACCCAATACCTGAATGACGAATACGAGTGAATACAAGCAGTATTTAGTCTCTCTTTAGGCCATCTCATCAGGAAACAAGGTTAAGTAGCGAGTGTCGTGCAGCTGTTATTCCACCAGGTAAAGTATATGGTTAAGTTCACCACCTTTAGTATCACGTATCATAACCTTAGGGTTTGAAGGGGTTAACATGTTTCCTCCCAGAATGAGGACGTGTCTCTAATCCTGGATCAAGCGCTGCTCTGGCCTGGAGCAAAGCACCTCGTCCATATTTCTGCTCTTCAAGCCGTAAAAGATGTTCAGAAAAACAGGATTAACTGCCAGATAAATGAGTATTCATAAAGTTATGTGGCTTAGCCCCTCGAGAAAACTTCAGTTGAGTTTTACACGCGGGTCACTTGATGATCCAAAGGAGGTAGCATAGTTTGAAAGAATATCTACTGCTTCTTAAGCGAGTGTATTTATTTAGTTTGGTTTCCAATGGGTCACATTTGTACCTGTAATCATTTTATTCGATTGATTGTCGTGACTTTATGTCAGCTGCAGGGAAGGTAGTTAGCAACAGCGTTCAGCAGCCTGACGATGAACGCTTCAATGACAAGTCATATCACAAATCATTTGAAATAATGAAGGACTATTTAAGATGTAATGTTTGTGATTACGTCAGTGTTCAGATAATGCCGTTTGAACTGAACTTAAATGGAGCGCTCTGTCTCTTCTTATTTCCTGTCAAGCTTTATTTTCATAACAGGTATAAGAGTTCCACTTCACTTGGCTCACGTCTAAATGTGATGTGACTTATGACTACTATGTGCCAGTGTGTTCCTATATATGAGCCACCTCTGTCCTCAGACGCTCGTCACTTTGCATTAGAGATAATTATGTTATGTTCAGCCCTCGAGGTAAAGCATCTAAATGAGAACTCTTGATTTGCTCTTAGTGTTGCATGTACACTCTGTACTTAAAACTTCACTTCTGAGACAGGAGATGCTGGTGCTGTATATATTTAATTAATAGACATAACTTCTGCAAATTCACAGTGATTATCTGGGTTTTGATCTAAAGAGGTCGCTGCTAGGTGTTTAATTATAAAACCATACCACCTGAGTGGAGCTGGATTTTGATACAATTATTAAATATATATGCAGAACATATAAATTGTAAAAACATTTCACACTGTTTAAACATTCAAAAACAAATCTGATTTAACTGAAATCCTAATGTAGTCAGTAGTGTTCAGCTACTGCGTGCTGCCAATGAAACTGGGGTTGATATGAGGCTTAAATACACAGTGTTTGATATAAGAATACTGACAATTGCAGCTTTACGTTAATAATACAAGAAAATATGATTTTTACTACATAACACAGGTTTTACAGCACTTTGAAGTTTTAATTAATTGGCAACACTGCAATATGAACTGTGATCCAGCAGTGTTTACAATGTACACTGCGTTCATTTATTGATAACCTACTTAAACTACATTTTTAATATGTACTGGCCTAAATCTTATAGGAAAATAAGAAGGCGATTTACACGAGGGTATGTTGTGTTTTACTGCCTAAAGTATCTTTCATCACATTTTTTTTTTTTTTGGTTCACATTCACAATCCAGTACAGTTAGAGCGTAGCATTGCTTTGTCAAAGAGAAGCACGGAGACTCACAAAGATAAATGAGTTTCAAAACTAATGATTGCATTCCTTTCTGGAAAGGTAAGTTAGGGCTTCGGGCTAGATAATATGGCTTGTGCTTCACTCCAATCATTTTCCATCAGTGGAACATCAAACTGATCAACTTGTGGTTATGGACTGACACTAAAGCGCACTTCTGACAGGGAATACCAGCCAGCTCCTTAACTTCTGCATGGTCCAGAGAGAAAATTAACTCCTTTAAGAAAGGTGAAATTGAAGTCCCATCAATGAGTTACCTCCTCTCTCTGGTGCATTGTTCAGTGTTTATGCTTGAAACACAAGAAGCAATGATGTGTATGAAAAACCATATTGAATTGACAATTAACAGATTAGTTACTGTAACGTGAGGCCTGGTGGACTAATTGACGATTTGGTGCAAGTGGTTTTTTTGTAGGAGGTCAAGGTCACAGCGGAAGTCTCCGTGTCGAGCTTGACAGGTCCAAGTAGTTATTTTGCTTGACTGTGATGTGAGATGATTTTCCCCACTGCCCTGAAGTGGAATGTGATTGGGAAAGTGAGAGGCTTAAAAACTGGCCATCAGTGCCTGTGACCCTGGATGGCCCCAGCTAACAACCAGAGCTGCCTGGGATGCTTGGGGCGTGTAACATAATACAAATTCTGCGAGACACTTTTGCAATCCTGGTGTGGCACGCAGTCTTCTCGTCTCACTGAAATACCTTCAAAGCCCTCAAAGATATGCCAGTTTGGATACCAGGCTTCTTTTCACAGGTCATGCAACCTCAAGTCACCATTTTCATTTCTCTGACATCTCTGTTGCTTGTTTGTTTGGTAAACATGTTACACCTGTCAGAAGAATGCCCGGTTGCTAACGGGCCAAGTCCAACGGCTTTTATTATGTTCTGTGGCACTTTCCCCCTCTTCTCGCCTCTCTCGTTTTTCCATCTGTTGCCCTTGCAGCACTGAATACAGTAAGTGTGAAGGAGTGAATGTGTGAGGAGAGGTGTGCGTGCGTGTGTGTGTTTGTTCATGCATGTGCTGTATGTAGATGTGCTCACGCGCATGCAGAGGCTACTGGGTTGTTGTCTGGATTTCGATCTTGTAATGGAGATAGAGACACTGTTTTTATTTATCCCTCCCCCAGCTGTCACTGTTGTGTCTGGAGCAGTTCACTGAACTCAGGGCTATGGGACACTTGGAGAACTGTCAAATCCACTAACCCTCCCAACTATGCAGAATGTTACAGCCCAGAACACACCCTGGATTCTTGTTATGGAAAAAACAAAAGCTGAGATGGACATTCAAGCAATGTGCAACCTTTATATGACTCTCATACCTATATATTTTGTGTACAGTGAAATCAGAGCCACTATAAATATGATTATTCATCAACACAAAATTTTTTCATTTTTCTGAAGAACATGGAATCATGTCACCTCTTATAAAGGGAAAAGGGTTATAATGAATTTTCTTTCTTTCTTTATTTTTTTTTTTAAACATTGCTAGTGTTTTTCTGCCTCAAAACCTCAGATATGTAAAGGTGGTGCATTTAAAATATGACATAAGTAAAAATACAGATGTATTATCAGCAAAATGTACTTAAAATATCAAAGGTAAGGGTACACATTGAGCAAAATGAATATAACTGAAACATGAATGTGTAAGCAACATTTTAACGTTGAAGTTGGTTGAGCTGGTTTAATAACTTTATATAATGTTGGCCATTTTATTATCAGTTGATTATATGTTGTGTGTAAAATCAAAGTGATTAGCAATTGTAATTAAATATGGTGAAGTAACAGGTGCAATAATTGCTTTCAAATGTAGTATAAAGTAGCAGAAAATCAGTCAGTCAGATATGATTCTGCTTCAAATGTATAGATATATAGTATAGATGGTAATACCACAAAATCACTACTGATTTGATTCACTTTGTTCAGTTCAGTTGTAACATTTGTAGTCAAACGGATGTAGTTTGTTCACTTTGTATCCCACTAAGTTAAGCGGCCAACAGCAAGTGAACGCATCACTGTTCAAATGTACAAGTAGGCATTGGCACATACATTTAATTGTCTCGAAGCCTATTATTTACGACACAGTTATCACATTACGGTTGTTTCTGTGGCTTTCACTGTCTTGTGATATGCTTTAACGAGAATAACGTGCGGCTGAATTGACAACAGCGCTCTCGGTCACAGCGAGGAGCTCCACTGCTAAAAGCTACTGAGTCGGTCAGTATGGTGGTTCAGGATACTCAGTTCATTTTAAAGGTTTGTTTGTACGTGTACTGAACATTTCTAGCTTAGAGGATACACCACTTTCATGTCTGCCCATTAAATATGAAGCTGTTTATTTTAGCTCAGCAAAATAAATGCTAAGCTAAGCTAACTCACTCCTAGCCTCTCAGCTACATGTTGAACATATTGACAGTATTTTTCACCATTCAAGAGAATATTGGTAAAAAACTAAAATGTGTCATCTGATATTTGTTTTAAAAGTTGCTAGGAGAACAAATGCGAGACCTTATTTGCATATAACTTGTGTTTAGCCCCCGAGGGGGTGATTGCTGCTGTAGGTCAGTCAGGCATATTTGGTTTTTTCCATATAGACTAAGGTAATAATTTGAAATGCAGAGTTCAACCTATTATTTTGACTTAGATAAATGTCACCAGGGTGTACCATGCTTATGTTATAAAATGTCAAATGTCAAGTGTGTTAACTGAGCTTTACAGAGCTGTAATTCCTGTCTGTACATGCATCTTGTGTAACTGATGAAAATCACCAGTTTGGCATGTATTCCACCTTAGATGAGCACAATTCACTGAGTTGATGATAATTACACTCTCAGGCACAATTTGCATGCCAGGCAGTATATGAGAGTGAATCTGTGTTGCCATGTCAGTTATCCACCTCCTTGTTTTAGGATGCCCCCATGAGATGGTGGGAAGACGCTCAGCAGTGGTGAGATTAAGCACCGATGACAAGCTGCTGGAAAGGTTGCAGCGCAGGAGAATGAAGAGAGTCTGCATAGGGACCGGCCTGAGCCTTGGACATGTACGCACGCACACACACACACACACACACACACACACACACACACTTTACTAAACCCACATTCATATAAAACTCCTCATACACATTCGTATCATAGCTGTCTGCAATCCGATGCCCATGATAATATTTTATTGCTACAGTGGAAAACGTTGTGTTTGATTTATGTTTGCGATAGTTTGTCATTAACTTACACAAACCCTAAATTCTATTCAGTTAAAGTTTTGAGTTGAGCATTTGACATTCACCTTCTTGCCAACAGGGGGAAACAATAGTCTGCCTTCTTCCACATATATACAGTATACATACATTATGAGCTGTGATAGCAGATACACTGTACTCCAGCATATTTGAGTAAGCTTGACTGGCACTGTTGTATGTTTTTAAGTCTAATCACTATGTTATAGGCCTCACTCACCTCAGTAATTTTAATAGGGATTAAGCCTGAGGTAGGGTAACATGTGAGATTATGTTCTCCGGTCCACTGGTGGGTCCATGTTGATAAACTCATGTTGTGCATGTTTACTCAAAAGTGGGGGTAACTCATATGCCAGGAAGAATTTCAAGAAAATATGTATAAAATAATCAAAAAAACCCACACAGAATGTTCTCATTTAATGGAGCGCTGCAGCCATAAAAACATGATATCCTGGGTTTGAATATGTGAACATATAGATTTACCAAAATCTGATATTCATACATGCATGTGAAACTGTTATACAGTATGCATACATTTAAATATTGTGAGGGGCAATGGCGAAGTAAGTATTCCACTTTATTTATTTCACAGCTGTAGTTTCTAGTTACTTTTAAGACTAAGGCTTTGCATACATAATATGTTGCAAAGTTATAAAATGTGATGCATTGTCATAGATTAGTTAGATTTAGCTCAAAATTAATAATGATCCAGTAATATATAAACCAGTGGCAGGCTCTATTCTGCAAAATTTAAGGTACATTGTGTATTTTGAATTCTGGGTTTTGCTACTTTTATTTAAGTACATGTTTTGAACACTTCTTCCACCACTGCCATGTTTAAGACATATTTTTTGGCACTGTTCGCTCAGCCTTAAATGAAAAAAAAAAGGAAAGTCTGAGAAATACAAAACCCTTCCGAACTGCCAGCATATGAGCCGTACATCAAAATAGTGTTATTATCCTGTAAGAATGTTAATCACACTGGCCTGAGCAGTGGCCATCTCTGCCTCAAGGGCCTGTTTCCTTAGCAAGTGGAACAGTTTATGAGTGAGGTTAAGATGTCAGTCTGAGCCCTCCTCTTAACTGTCCCCCAGCCTGACCTCCGGCACAGGAGGGAAGAATGTGGTGGTTTGACGCTAAGTGAGTGCCCCACCTCTCCCTTCCCTCTGACCCCGTCCGCCCAGCAGCAGCCCCCAGGCTTCTGTGTCAGCCACTGTGTCCCCAGCAACCTCCTTACCGTTTGCAAATATGTCCTTGATATGGCAGGCATGTCGTACGCAGATGCCCCAGTGGTGGGAGATAAATTTGAGAGCAAGGAGATGTCAGGCTGGCGACAGCTGTGGGCTACTATTTCACCAGATGTCTGCCGTTGCTAACCTTCAGTAGACATGAGCTGGCCACCCCCTGGACGTACTTTACATGCACAGTAAATATTTTCTCAACACGAAGCTCATATGGGGCGCAAACCAGAATTTGTATGTCACGGTTCACATGACCAAAGCCTTTTAGGAATATGATTTATAAGATTTGGGGGCATGTACTGATGAGATGTAGCCCGTCTACTTAAAGAGAAGAACAGCTGGAACCATGACAGACACACAGAGTGAGGAGTAACAGCTACGTGCTGTTTGCCTACAGTACGATCAGAGCCTACTATAAAACAGAACAGTATGACAAGCCCTGATTTTTTTTATTTTTTTATTTTTTTTGTCCTTTGCTCCAAAACCTGCTGGTGGCACTGTGACGCCTTCCTATTGGTCAGACAGTGCTGATGGTTGTAATGTCTGTGTGAGGACAGAGTTTACATTCCAGCAGTGTGCAGTCTGCCATGAGACACAAGGTGCGACAGACATGGCTGTGGCATTTCCTGCTGTGCAACAGCCTACACACAGTTCTCACTCTGGCACACTCGTGTTCTCAGACGCTCCCCGATTAGTTCAGTGTGATTTAAACCGAGGCTGAAATGACTTCAGTTGCATCTCTGTGCTTCCCGACATTGCTGAAATCTGTTTAGCTCCGTTTTAAAATTGTTTTGATAAGTGGGATGGTTTGGTGTTTTGAAAGGCCTCGCATGATGAAAGATAAACTTCTTTTCTTTGTGCGATGACTCCCTGTGACTAACACCGACATATGGAGAAGAGGTGTGATGACACCTCTGTGTGTGTGTGGGTGTACCACGTCCTGTTGTGGGGACTTGCTTTACTTATGGGGACAAAAAGCAATAGTATACATAATTCAAGGATGATGTTTAGTTTAGGCTTATATCAAGATAAGGTTTAAAAGAAGACGGTCTATAGCCCAAAGTTATTGCTGGAGGTGCACTGGCACAGGTAAAATTAATACAAAAACTCCTCTAATGAGGTAAGTAGTAGTAAGGATTAGTCAGGTTACTTAATGTAAGCCAGTGTAATGTCCTCTAAAGTGATGGAAACACGACTGTGTGTGTGTGTGTGTGGCATTCTATGGCAGGACTTTTACAGACTCACCTTACAGTGAGTTTGGCATTTGAACTGTCAGTCTGAGTTCACCCCACTGCTGATCTCTTTCCCATCCTCCACTCAGCCCACCTGAGGGTGTTGGAGCAGCTCTGTGTGTGAGTGTAGGTGTGTGTGTGTGTGTGTGTGTGTGGCATTCTATGGCAGGACTTTTACAGACTCACCTTACAGTGAGTTTGGCATTTGAACTGTCAGTCTGAGTTCACCCCACTGCTGATCTCTTTCCCATCCTCCACTCAGCCCACCTGAGGGTGTTGGAGCAGCTCTGTGTGTGAGTGTAGGTGTGTGTGTGTGTGTGTGAGTATGTTGCAACTGAGCACAGTTACTTGGCTGTGTCAGGATAGGGTGGGGCTGAAAAGGAGCAATTTAGTGTCTGTGGATTACATGGAAAAGCTGACTGATGACATATTCATCACATTTTCCACTTCTTTTTTTTTTCTCTCCAAACAAAACCAGGGAAAATAATGGATGTTATAAACCCAACACTGCATATCATGCAGCACCCAAAACAGCACTGAACATGCATTCATTTAAACGTCAGTCTACCATCCACATCATGTATTTGCTTTAAGAGTGAAAGTTCAGAGATTTGTCATCAGGTTGGTTTTTCTCTGCAGACTGCGGCTAAGCGAGAGCGGCATGACTCTGAGATCTTCTGGGATCACTCAACTTTGTTGTATGTGAATGTCTGTCAGGATTACACATATTCCGAATGGTTTGTGTGCCTTATGTATAAGTAACAGGCCGTACTGTAGGAGCTGAGTGAGGAGAGGAGAGGCTGAGTGCAGGAGAGATCCACAGGCCCCCGGGGCCTAACAAACCTGTCCTGCAACTTTCTTACAGCCTGGTATAGTCTTAAGAACGGATTTGTTTTTCAGACCTGTTATTTTCCTGCTTGTTTAATATTGACTTCTTGTATTACAAAGCAAAAACAAACAAAAG
Source organism: Pampus argenteus (assembly GCA_036937835.1). Taxonomy (NCBI): domain Eukaryota; kingdom Metazoa; phylum Chordata; class Actinopteri; order Scombriformes; family Stromateidae; genus Pampus; species Pampus argenteus. The sequence goes on from CM072870.1 coordinate 6,580,860, forward strand.
GAAGCTACAATGTGTTTCATGCAAGAATAGCAACACATTTGCACGTTAGTGCTCTTCTCTAATCTCATAAACAATGATTGGTCACGTTTTTGTGACTTTGTGTGGTTGTTGGCTATCATTTGTGTCAATATGTGATTACACATGTCAGCAGGTGACTTGACACCACCGTAGTTCTGCAGTCCAGCTTCTTGTTTTGATGTAGCCTGAAGAAGAGCACTAAGCCATTGCTACATGTTATGTAGTTGCCTTTTGTGTTTATTTTTTTTGCAGCAAAATAAAACGCACACTGTGGATTTCTGTGACTTCCATTATGGACACAGGAGCATAATGGGAACGCAACACGAGTAAGAAACATCTCCAGCATTTTTGTTGCTGTTCACTCAGGTTATGTATTTTATTTAAGGACGGAAGGAGGTTAGAAATAAATATAGACATTTACCATATTGAAAACTGATTTATTATTGTTGTTTTCGTGGAATGCATTGCAGTTTCTTCTGCACACAGCTTTGGTTTTACAGTGGTAATCACCTGCCTCATCACAATTGATAATAATAATGTAATCTATATTAAACTCATTAAGACATATGAGTGCTTGTTAATGGAATAGAGAAGTAAACCCAAATGACATCAAGTACCGCAGCTTCTTCACTGCAAAACCACTTCCTTAAAATTAAGGAATTGTTTAATATTCTATCAAATGCTTGTTCACTTTTAGTTGGATATGAAGATTGATACCATTATCATATTTGTACACTAAATATGAAGCTGGAGCCAGGAGACAGTTAGCTTAGCTTAGCATAAAGATGGGAAGACAGCTAGCCTGACTCTGTTTAAAAGATCAGCCTACAAGCACCTTTAAAACTCATTAATTATGTCAAAAAAACCAAAGTAAAAAAACCAAGAAGTTTTGTCGTCGCAGCAACCAGACGTCATCGGCTCAGCCAGGAACTGGTTCCAGCATGTAGCGCTCACTAAAAAGACATTTTTACATTTCATTTTTTCGTTGAGTTGATCTGAAGGTGTCAGTGCTGAGCCAGGTGTCACTCAGATAGTCTGCCAAGTGACTCAGACTCCTTTTTTTATTACATGGTGTGAAGCTAGAGGTTGACACTGACACCGTCGGTTAAGGAATGTCACTTATGAACTTATCAGATGTGCAGATCCGTTCTCCTGGATCAGCATCTGTATCTAAAAAGCACATCACCTGCTGTGAAGGCCTTTGCTGCATTGGCATGATTTGGCAGCAGACGGAGACATCATGTACAACTATAGTAAGAGTAAGACGAGAGGAGCGGAACTGGCCTTCATCGTGTTGCCTTGTCTGTTTCACACAAGCTCACTCAGCGATGCGCTGACACCTAAACAGACACATACGTACAATCACAAACCCTCTCATAGACATAGATTGACGTGTGACGTTATCCTGCTGGAACCTGGTCTACCTGACACTGCAAGCATTCTCGTCCCATCGACTCCTGCCTCTCTAGATCAACTTTCATATGTGGTCATAGCAATGTAAAATCTCTAAGCCTATCAATTAGCAAAAAGGATTACACGGGTCTTTGCTTCCGCTGACTTCACCTCCTGTACACGAAGAACAGGTTGGCAAGAATAATAAAAAAAACAGAATGAAAAACTCATAAAAGTGAAGCTCATTGCTGAAGGTTGAGGGTGATGTGATTTTATTGTCTGTCACTCATGACAGGAATTTAACAGTGAAATCAACACCAATAAATACAATCCTTTCAGGCCACCACACATCCTCTAGCTTGAATCAAAGCATTTGAATACAAGATTAGTTCTCTACCACAAGAATAGGAAAATGAATTGGGCTTCACACAATGTCCCAGTTTAGTAGTATTCGGGGATATTTGTTGATGGTCTAGCATCACAATAAACAGGATGCACAGCCTGGTGAACCTGTAATTGTTCGATGGCTTCGGTATGTCACAGTGTCAGATAGATATCCATCTACTCATCAGAGACTCTTAAGAAATGCCTCTGAAATATCCACTTTCATTCAAGCGTCCCAGAACATCCACAGCGTGTTTTATTTTTAAAGCATATCCAGTGACAAAGGACACTTCAAGCCCTCGCTTAGATTACATGCAGACGAGTGTAAGCTCATGGATGGAGGGTAATGTGTCTTTGAGCTGCCCCCAGGCATCATTATGTTCTACGCATACATGCTTTTTAATAGGTTGAGATGTAGACCAATCACACTTGTCAAGGGGTTGCTGGGATACCGGCGGTGTGGTTGCTAAACACCGGTCCACAACTTTTACATCATGGACTATATTTCTGAAAGTTAGAATATGAAAGATTGTATTACCTCACAGAAGTGCTGAAGCAGGTCCCGGGAACACCTGCTCGTTCAGTGTAAAATATCATCACCCCCGCTCCTGAGTCTGAACAATTTCCTCATCTAATGCCCGCTCTCAATTGAGATGATGATCACCATATAATCCTATAATAAGTCCCCTACCTAGAAATGTTTAGTAGAGTAACATGTTTAGAGCCAGAGAGAGTTATAAGTTATCTCTGATAATGATTCAGCTACGTTTAGTTTGTTTAGTGATCAGGATTTAGCTCCAAGCTGAACATCACATTTATCTAATTGTGTGTGAACCAGTTAAATATCATGTTATTTATGTAATTATGTGTATTTAGGTCTGTTGTCCTTGTGTCACTTCACCTCCTTATTGAAAATGTGAATTCATTTTGCACTACACTAATACCAAGCCATGAAGACATCAAAGACAGGTTTAGTGTTAGATTAGCTGTGATTGATGGTTTGTGATTCATTGCTTGACTGTTTCCCACATCTGGGACTGGTTGGTGGAAGGCTTTGATTGTGTTTACCAAAAGTGCTCTGCTCAAGTCTATGAAGGGATTCTATGCCCTTTGGGAAGAAAAACAAAGTGATCTGGTTGTACCTGTTTGAAACAGAGTATATTTTAATCCACACAGCTCCATGTTTTGTTTAGTCTATAAACTCTTGTAGCCTGCTGGTTGCCCAAAAATATACTATACACAAGGTAATCTCAATCTGTCTGCGATGACAGATTGCTCTATATAATCTATATAGCGTAGATCAAAAGTGTGCCGGGCGCTCATGGAAAACAAAGTGCTTCAAACAAGAAATCAATAAAGGCACTCCAAATATAAGAAAATGTAACAATTAGGAAGGAAATTCCCTCCAAGTTGTCAAATTCAACTGTTACTGCTACAATTATTTAAATAGCATTTCTCTTATTTTCTAGTTCCAGTATATCAAATGATTAGCCATGAACACAGTGTCAGGGAGTTGTTAACTAATAGTAGTTCAGTTACTAGTTTAATTACAATTTGTAGTATTTGGGTGGTAGTTTAACTACATTCAAATCTCAGTGGCTTTTTCAGGAGTTTACTTTGGCTCATGTAGTTTACGTAGTTAATTACAAACTACGTATTCATAATATTCTCATGACGTTTTTTTGCCATACAATATGGCACAGTGCCACAGCTCATTGGCCAAGGTTGTTGTTTGATGACAATTTGCTATTTGATTAAAAATCACATGCGATTTATGACCAAGATGTCAAAATACTATGAATTTCCATAGAAATTTCACTTTTGATTACACCACAGCAATCAAACACACCTACACTTTATTCAGATTGTCATTCCCCATGATGTAGTTTGGATGTAGTTGAACTGTTTTTTGAAAGTAGTTTTATTTTGACAAGCTAAATATTTTTGATAGTATTTAAGATGGACTACTTTTCATTGTGAAATAGCTTGTAGTTTGATAAACTGGTTTCATAGCAGTTTCCCCAGCCCTGCTTACACACACATGTAGTGTGTTAACATCCGACACACAAATCAGGTTCCAACTGAAGCTAGCTGTAGTGGATATTGGCCTATTATTCAAGTCTGGCTCAGTGCCTTTCTATTGCTCCAGGCAAGAATGATTTTCCCAACGTGACAACAATCTGATCTCAGATGTAAAAGTCACTGTGACAAAAGACACACAAGTAAATTTGAATCATACCGTGGGAAAGCATCAATAATTGACTGGGAGTCTGGATATTACCGTAAATAATGATTCAGTGAATAGAAATACAGGTTATACTGGTCACATGGGAAAGCTCAAGCTTTTGCCGCTCTTTATGTCTCAGCGCCGTTATGAAAGTGCAGGACTGGTTGTGTGAGCTTTAAAATATTTCATGCTCCAGGAACTGAATTTATAAACTGCACAATTTTTAAAAAGTTTTTATTCATTTTTGTCGTTGGATTCATTCTACTTCGTGGTGCCTTGAACTTCCACCGACATATTGTCAGTTAAAATAGAGGTTTCCCTATAGGGATGTTATGAACAATGCCAAGTTGCTGGGCAGTTTAGTGCATAGGCTGTAAATTATCACCTCTCAGACACTGCACCGGACACTGGTAGTTTTGACTCATCTGGATTTCCCCTGCATTAGTCACCAACTGGAATATATACACAGACACACACAAGTATGTCCACATAACCCCCTCACAGTGTGAGAGTGATTGGCCACAGTGCGGTGTATGTGACTGACACTCATAATACATCTCTCCATAGTGCAGCCAACGTCAGGGCTACTTCATCAGCTGCTCCACCAACTGCTCTTTGGCATCCCGTATGTAAACTCTTGACATTAATAAGGCTGTGTGAATGGGCCCCGCATAATGCCTTCAGGACAATGAACACACCAAAATGAAATATTGTGTTTTACAGTCACACAGACTGGTTTCCATCTATGGTTTTGACTACAGATACAACTGCAGATTAAAGGGGACTTAGCGCTTACTGTGCTCTTTAATCAGAGCCTTGTGTGAATAATAACCACATTAGACATGTGTACTCTCCTAATGATGACAGTACCAGAGATGTCACTGACGTAGCTGCCAACTCATAAACACACATTCATCTCAAATGAAGTAATAGGTGTTCGGTGACTGGTTCCCAACGGCAAAGCCTTAGAGTAATTAATGATGTAAGGGTTTCATGTGTCATTGTAAATATCAGATTTAATGACATCTTGAGGTCAGTTTGTCCTTGTTATGTTGAGAAGTGAACATGGTCAAAGCTACAGCGCATGTCAAACATTTATTAGGGGGACTTTGTTGTATAAATAACATAATAATCACCCAGAGATTTTACAAGTGTTTTTTTTTTTACTGTAGTTGTGATTGTGTGAGTATTTTTCTTCTCGGGGAACAGTATTTAACTAAGCAGGCTGATTAACAACAACTGGTATTTACAGCAGTGACCTTGGGTTTGACGCGCAGACAGTTACGGTGCAGTGGCACAGTTGTGATTCAGTGCACTGGGTAACAGCAGTGGTATCTTCTTCACGGTTTGACATCCAACTATTGTTTAGTTTATTCACGCAACAATTTTTCTCCATCAGAAAATGATGGAGAAAAAAAATCCTAATTTTCTACTTTACAATAGTTTTGATATTTATTGGTATATATCATTTGTATTTAGCACTCATCTTATACAAAGATGACAACACCAGTGTGGATCATTAATCAATAATTTAATTGTTTTCAATCATGATAGTGGACTAACGATGTCATTGCCGATCTGGTTGGTTAATTCAACACTTTGGTCCAGACTGAAATATCTTTAGAGCCTTAAATCTTTGGTGATCCACTTTTTCTTTCCTTTGCACCAGCAGCTGAGAGTGAAATATCTCAATGATTGGATGAATTGTAATAACTCTGGGTCTAACTTTTCATCTGACAACATCATCTCTCATCAGTCTCTCATTCAGCGTTTCTTTCATCTGCCTTTCTGCGAGAAAAAATAAAATTGTGTTCCTCGTGTTCCTAGGATTTACATTTCAAATTCTAAGACAGCTCCAGCAACCATTTCAGCACTTGCTTTTAGTTGAAAGTTGAAAACCTTCGCGATTGTAATGAAATTAAATGAGGATTGCTTTTTTATTTTATAAAAAAAACTACAGCTGTTATGAAAATTTATCCAAAGTCTTTTGAGCTTTCATCTCCGATGCCTAAAAATGTCCTTTTCTGTGCTGCTGTGACGTTTAAATCGCAATGTTCTATGGGAAATATGGTTTGTTAAAGGCCACTGAAAGAAGAAATATTTAATAGTTTTCTTTGATTATCTTATCTAATCATATGTACATACGTGACTACTGTTGACAGGGGCTCCAAAACTGGGTTTTTAGTTATTTGTATTAGGACAAATGTCGATGGGATTATAGTTCAGCTCGAGCATATCACCAAAAAAATATGAGTTATAGTTTCACTTGATAATTAAGATCTTTATATTTCCTTCACAGTGAGAAAAATTGAGAACCTCATGAACTTTCTGTATATGGAAATATTCAGTTTAGTTATTGAATAATTGGCTGAGCGTGACAATTCTAAGATGAAACCTTGTTTGATAACAAATCCTGGTATCTTTATCTTTAAAATAACAGCTATGTGGCCACAGAGTTACATCATCAGGTTGGCACACAGTATGCATGTCTGCTGTTATCAGTCCAGTCTGTCTTACTGTAGGTGCACAGCAGACAGTCAGTCAGTGGGGAGAGAGGCTGTACGTCTTTATTAAAAGTACAAGAGAGCAGCTTAGAGGTTTGTGTTCCCTGGATACACCACATCTATTTATTATCATTCCCCCCGCTGTGACCCTTCCCTTTATTTTAGCATGCTGATTCATCTGCTGTTCATCTCTAAAAACCACACAAGACCTCTAGGTTTACAGTGTCATGCTACTTGGGCGAGAGGGAGAGTCTGATATTGAATAGTAGCTATGTGCCCGGGATGTGGCATGATATCGATGTGTGCTTAAATAAGAGTTAATGTGGGCTACTGTTAAGGATTTTTCAGACCACAATATTTGTGTCTGGTGTGTGTTTATCTCAAGTTAAGTTAAAGCTTAAGGAGGATATGAGGGGGTGTCATTTTCTTCTTGCTTTATGCTACTGGACATGTATTAGTGTTACTGTTCACCAGTATCACATAAGTGACTTCAGAGATCTCGGATCTTAGAGTATGTTTCACTTCCTTAAATGAAATATTTGGGTGATTTTTTACTAGTCAGTGAAAAACCAGCCACCGACTGAAAGCTTTTCGCTGAATCGGCAGAGATTCAGCAGTCACTGCTATTTTGCGTATTTATGGAAATAATCTTTCTGCTTTGAAGCCCTCCTGGGCCTTCGTGAAATTCATGACGCAACAGACATACCTTCAACCCACAAAACCACTAGAGAATCTGGGTGGAATTGCCAGAACAGGCCAGAGAAACACATGGAGTAGGGACGGGGGGAGCTTTTCAGGATAGTGGCTTAGTCCGTGTGTGTGTGTGTGGATGTGTGTTTGTTGGTGGGGTGCAGGGTCAAATGTAGTTGCTTGATATCTATATCCTAGCAACTGAGAGTGAGTGATATCTTGTACAACTGTAGCTGGGGATTGGTCAGAGGGTTGACGCAAGCCCCTCCTATTTGTAGGGTAGCCTAAGAAAAAATACCTAAATTCAAAACATCTCTCAAACTTTCTCCACTCTGCACTGTACCCTCCGGCACTTTAATCCAGGCCTTGTTTATTTACTTTGTTTATTTATACATATTTATGTTTGTTTTTTTCCATTAATTGTATTTATTCTTGTAGGTTATGTACAATCTGTGATTTCTGCGCCTTTATGACAAGGTGGTAATTTTTAAGATTGTAGCAAAGTGAAGTTTGGCATGTCAACATGAATTCACCTTACACAGCTGTGCAGTATTACCCAGAGTTTCCCTTTCATCGGTAAGTACATACAAATTGCATAAACTCACTTATAGTAAAAGTTTTCTTTAAATATAATTTTACATGCGTTCATGTGACGTTCCACCTAATTTGTTGAAGATTTTAAATTTTCGAGGCAGCATATATTGCGCAAATTTAACGTACGGGAAATGTGTATTCAGGCCGTTTACATTTATTGTTACATTTATTACTGCAATTTTTCAGATGCATTTCTAATCAGAACAAATTCAGAATATCGAACTGACTGGGAATCCCCCTGCTCTTTGTTTTTGACTTTTTGACTGCACTGTGTGAAGGTCCAAAGTGACCTGAGAACAGTTGTGTCTGCCTGGATCCTCAGCTGCTGCTCTGTCCTGATATATTTATAAGTGTGGCATACTTATGGCAACAATGCATGTGTAAAGGGCCGTCGGGCCTAAAGTGGCAGACAGATTACATGACATCTTGGTTGCTTGATCCTCTTTCTTCCGATCTTTACTGTATCGAGGACTTTTGGTCATTTCAATAGGAATGCATGTTTTAATTCAGAGGATGTCGGATGTTTTGCAGATGCAGGAGGAGGAAACACAGTGTGACAAACGTGTGATTCTATGGTTTTATTCAGTCTTGGCCCAGATCTACTATTTCCAAAATCATGAGTATAACATCAGGTCAGAACATTGTGGTGATTATTTGACATCTGAGACAATAATCTCTTTTAAAACTCTGCTTAAAACAATATATCAACATACATCTCTTATTTGTTCAGTATATGTATATAAAAGAAAATTCAGCGATGTTAAATTAACACTGAAGATTTTGCTGCGCACATCAAGTCTCATCATCTCAGCACACGTAGTCATTAATCATTACTGAGTTCACTAGTGATCAGACGCATGCTGACATTCATGTAATTTAATGACAATATAAAAAAAAAAAAAAAGTTTTACTATTTTTCTATGTGTTTCAGACCCTATCACTACTTACCAACTGTATGTTGTCTCCGTCTTACCTGGCGCCTTTGGAGTACTATGTTTATATTTAACGGGTTAACATAAATATAATTTGTCTTGCTGTTTGTAGATTATTATTATTATCCCTTAGCCTTTAGTGTGCTGTTTTCCACTTTTAACATTGTAGTTGTATTTGACAGTTGCGTGTTTTAAAATCATCAACGTGCATCAAGTTGTGTGTTTTGATCAAACTGAAAACTTCGGTCTCTCTGGCTTACAATAATTAATTAATTAGACCTTGATAACTACACTACAACCGCTTTCAAGTATCAAGGTATGTTTTTTCACCACTGAGTCCCTCCTAGTCTCTTGTTTTCTTTACATTCTTAACTTTAAAGGAACTTGTGCCTTCACTTTTGCCCCATTTGACTTTAGACTGTTTCACTTCTATAAAAGTAAGGGGATAAGAGGAGGAGAAACTTTGGGGCTTTCTATTGTTTTGCAGTCATGTCCCTCTTCCAGCCAGGGATGACAGATGAGGGGGAGAAGGTCTTAGGCCTTTGAACAAGTGATTAATAAAGACACTGGAGAAGGGCCCCGATCGGCTGGGCTGTTTGTTTTGATTGCATTTTCATCGGTCGGTGTGCCCAACCTGCCAAGAGACAATGGCCGTCCCTGTTTAGTGCTGACCTCTGCCCCAGTCTCGTCTGGAGGCGCTGCGCTGTCTTTGAGTGGATGCTGAACAGCCTTCGCCTCAGGCTAACTGAAAAACGCTCTGTGTAACCAGACACCCAAAAGCAGACAAACAACAGCTAGAATCTGGATAAAGCTATCTGTCTGAACGGTGTCTTAATAAAATTAATCTGCTCAAAACGATAAAAAATATTGTTTAATCAACCATTTTTAAAATGTCTCAACAAGTCAAATATTACAGTCTATGAAAATGTACATGCAGGTGAAAGTGGGCATGTTTATTTTATTTTGTGATTTTGGGCTATAGAAATAAAATTTGATTAATAAAAAAAATTGATTGATTACTCAACCTTCTGCATTGCTGCACTCAAAATGGAATAAGCACGTGTTTAAGAGTGCAGTAAGCTGCAGTCATAATATGGAAACGTATTGATTGGCCTACACAGCTGTACATGTTGAACCTGATTCACAGCTTTTGTGATTATATTCTGGATTCTGACTCGTCAACAAACATCAACAAACGATGCCGTTATGCTCTAAAGATCTTAATGAAGTCGTTGAACTAGTTCTGTCAAATGGCATAACTTAAAAGCAAATTAAATCCAGAATCAAATGAAGTTAACCTATGACAGAGATCAGTAGAAGCGCCACACCTAAATCCTCACCTCCTGCATTAACAGAAATGACACCACACCTGTGCTACTGTATACCTGCCTTCTACCTGTTTGTGTTGTTGTTGTTTTTCCCTGTGACTGTAATCCATTATTTCAAACGTATAATGGACCTATATGTTAAACTTCAGGGAACCTATACTTGATTTATTTGGTGGATGTCGTTCTCCTGTTGTCCCCCTCACCCTCTGTGATAATGGGCAATAATAACAAGATTAAAAAGGGATGAAAAATAAAAAAAATAGGCTATATATGCTTTAACGTGTTGGCAGGTCACTATTTGTTTTCATAGACAAGCTGGTGAGACAAGAGATAAAGTCTAAATAATAATATCTAATGAATTATAATCATTTTTGCAGTGTTTCATATTTAAATAAAGAGCCGTGCAACTGCAATTATTGCAGTGTATCTTCATTAGCATTTATTATAGCTTTATTATAATATTGATAATATTGGTATGCAAAATAAAACTACTTATTTCGGAACAAATAGATTGTGGGCTGTGTGATACATTTGTTTGAATAGTTTTAATGAACCAATTTAAATACATCGTCGTCTAGATGGTAACTCTAGATTCGAGAGTGACCATTTTAATCTAAACCATGCCTGAAGGCAAGTGTATTTTCAGTGTATTTAGCTTGTCAAAAATGTATGGTTTATTGTTGTTTTTTTCAATAGTCACAAATCAATGTTCACCAGTGCTTGACAAGGCACTGACAAAAACACTGCAGTATAGTGTATTTCCAGTTTTCAGAACAAGGCAAGCTGAAGGAAACCTCCACTAATTAATTATGCTCAATATTTCTTAAATGTTGCTCCTCTTATGCAGTCCAAGATGCCATATGTTGCACATATTGCAAATAATTCTAAATGATCCTTTTAATTTCACCCAGACTGAATAATCTGTAGGCCTAATCTCCTAAATCCTCTTTTGGATGTTTCCCGGGTAGGGCACATTCAATTTATCTTTATTGTAAACCACTAAGTGCATAAGTTCAATTATTTGCTTCATTAGATATGCCTGTGTTTGTAAGTCAGGTATTAATATCATTCAGCACGCTGTGTTGGGGAATTCCACAGCCTTAAATAGTGCCAGCTTCAGATTATGGCCCCCCATCTCCTCCACCCCCAAGCCCGTCCAGCTGTACACATACCAGAAGTTGCAGCAGTGCTATCATATAGACTGTGGGGGGAATTCCGCCTGTCTCAGACTGCAGCGTGCGCCACTTCAGCAGGAACAATGGCAGGCTGAGCTCTGAAGCAGGTGTAATGTTTCAGGGGAGCAGGTCAAAGTGCCTCTGTCTGAATGGTGCATAATCACCATTATGTGTAGTACAAATATTCAGTATTATGCAGGCTGACTTCTTCACAATGGAAGTGCTCTTCATGAATGGCTGCCAGCGGGACTCCTCCTCCTGCCTTCCTCCACTGGCTGGGTGGCCAAATCTCTCAGCTCTACACTTTAACATTTATGTTCATGTTTTCTGACATTGCAGCTTTTTAAACTACACATTTAAATTGTATGGACTCATTTTAAATATGAGCAGCAATATGACTATAGTAGCGGTTGATTCTGTCTCCTTGCAGACTCATGGACCCGTCTTCCCGTTTATCCTGGAGAGAGAGCTCATTCCTCACCACCATGGCCCAGAATCAGTCAGCACAGACAAGTGATTTGTTCAGCCAAGATGTATTCAACCAACTGTTTGATATGCTGGACCAGTGAGTGATTGCTACACAAAAACAAAAGATTTTGCTGAAAATGTGATAAAAATGCGCTAATTTTTGAGTTAGCATCTCTCTTGTGTTTCAGATCTGCCATTCATTCAGTCCAACCCATTGAGCTGAACTTCACAGACAGTCCAACAGATGGGTCGGCAGGAAATACCATCCAGATCAGTATGGACTGCATAACCATGCATGAGCCAGATGAGACGCTTCCTGTAAGTACGTAGGTTCGATGTTAAAAGGAAACACCCTTTTACTGTTTTTCTTTTTTATTAGCAATCCATGCTGCATCAGAACCTTTAAGAACACAAATTGACATACAACAACATTCATAATTACATTAACTGTTCAATGTGTCGTTGGCTATATTACAGGTACATATCACAACTTAAAACCAAATCAATATCAACTGAGCAGTGTCCAGTTAAATCACTTCTGGCATTGGAAATAGCAGTTTCCTGGCCATTTATTGCTGAGTCAGTAACCTTCACAGAAACAATGTGTTATTTCTTTATCAATATTTCTGTCTAGTCAGTAGAAACTTGAGTACACATACAATGATGCTATAAAGGCATACAGAGTCTTTTGTGGTTGATTAAATGTACCCGTTGAGATGACTTTCACTCTGAGTTGATGGGACTTCCAGTGGTAAATCCCATAAATTGTACAGTAAAGAATGTGCAACCTATTTTTTATTTTCATATTAGCAATGGAATTTCCCCAGCACGGTTGTGACAGTGTGGTGCAGAGTAGCTCGACAGCCAGTGAAGAAGGCTGCTTTATCTTTTTTTTGTGTGAGATGTTGTCTGTAAAGTGATGATATTATCTGATTTAGCCTGAGTCGTGCTTGACCTGGGTGGCCCTTCTGAGACAGGTAGCTCTCATCTCTGTTGATGGTAGAATGTGCATTCAGATGATCACGTGCCTTTAGATGTGCTTTAAGTGGTAAAATGTGAGTTTCCTGTGTTTTCTTCTTTTTTTTTTTTTTTTACTAAAATTAGTTGAAGCTCAGATTTGTGAACTTGTTTCTTGTGACAACACAGGACAGAGATTAATTTACGTTATAGTGCAGTCAAGGAAAGTAGTGTGAAAAATCCTTTCTGGTATTAGCTGTTTATAAAGCAGTGTACTGTATGAACTCTCATGTGTTTGACCTGTAGTGAGGGGCATATCTTTGTCAGTTCTGCTACTGAAAGATGATGTGCATGCTCCCCTCCCACTGAAGGAATGCTGTTGTCCAGCCAGGATGGAAAAAAATAGCAAATACAAATTTTGTTCAAGGAGCTGAGTAATGTTACCCTGCGCAACCCCCAAGGGGGCCTGCGCTCTCTTGAACTGGTGATTAATGGCCACACCCCCACCACCCACTTTCCTCTGCACTAAAGAGGGGCGTGGTGCAGTGATTGGCACACCAGCAACCTAGGAGCATCCGTGTGGGGCTAAGAGCCTGCTGCCATGGCCTCTTGCCAATCACCAAGCCCTGATCATTATTACCAAGTCAAGTGTCTGTTTTGATGAAAAGCTGTGGTGGGCAAAACCAACCTCCTGCCAACCCCCCACCCTTCCACCCATGTGGAGGTGTGTCTTTCATGAGTCATTATGCAGCTCACTGTTTAGTGCCCTGGGGGACTTATTTGTATTGTGTAAGGTTTATGTTTAATCTGAAATTCCTTTTTCTTCTGGATTTTTTTTTTCTTTAGCTGCAGGGCAACAATTTAACACAGCACCTGCCTCTCTCACAGAAGTCCCAGCTCTCATCTATCAGTACGTGTCTTCTCTATGTAAAAGTGGGGGGTGGCAACAAGAGGGGAGGAGAGGCGCAAACAGAGGGTAGAATAACATGAAGGAATGTAGCAGAAATAGTGGCAGAAGAAACGCTATATCCTACCCCAAACAGCTGATTTTACACTGAGATAAAGCTCTAATCAGCTGTGTGTGGAGGACGCAGTGTTGAGCATGGGGACAGAGGTCCTTTTCACACACAGGATAGAGTTTAAACAACTTTACAGCAGAGTAGCTCAATCGACACAGGGCTTCCCTGAGGTCTAATTACATGTTTGTATTTGGATTCTTACTTTTTTCACCACACCTTTTGTCAGCTATGTGTGATAGCTGTTGTCTTTCAGTTCAGTGACTGAGCTGCTAAGCTGTTTTCTGCACCATTTCCTAAGTGTAACAATGTAAAGTTAATTGTCACGATGTTGTTTTTAAATTTAGTAATAAGCAACATGAAGCACAACTTTAATCTTAATGCTAAGTAAAAGTTGATTATTTGTTAGAAAATCATGCTGTATTGATTTCCCTAAAAAGATCAATATAAGTGTACCCTGTATTTAGAAAATGTTCATCACTTTACCTTACTGTCAGACAGCCCTTTCCTTTGGCACTACAGGCATATGGAAGATCTATGGTTGAGAAAATGTAGTGTAAAGTGATGAACATTTTCTAAATATAGGATACATTTGAACTGATTTTTTTAGGTTGGACATTTTTTAGGTGGCTAAAATGCATTATGTTGCCGGCCCTGTTCACAGAAATACATTGCTTAGCTTTCACGCCCGTCCAGCTGCCTGCTTCTCCAAACTGGGCGGGTGCCTGCCATCTACTGCAGGTAATACACTGACTATGGAAGTACCTCATACAACTTCACTTCAAAAAAATCTGAACTATCCCTTTAAGTACACAACCATATTAAGCCCCTTATTCATTTCTTTCATGCTCCACCAGTTTGCCTCCAGCATATTAAGAAGTGTGTTAAGGCGTTGTACCAAGGAAAGAGTACCTGCTACGGTCCACTGGAATAACTGTTGAGTCAGTGAGTGATTATTAGACCCGGACTGACTGTGGACGTGGGGATGCCAGGGCGAGAGCCCCTATTGCCCTCATCTTTTGTAGTTTCATTTTCAAACACCAGTTATCCATATTGATTTTTCGGGTTTTAATCCAGAATCTCTAGGAGATAGGAGCTTTTTTACTGATGGATGTAAATGCAGTTAAAAAAAAAAGCAAACAGGGTCAGGTTTAGACTTCAATTTCGCTTTTTTCTTTCTTGTCTTTATTTAACTCTTGCATTCTGAATGAGTTGTATACATGTTGTATGAGGTTTGGAGGCTTTGAGACATGATCATTTCTGAGCCATCTGGGCCATTGTAAAGTATAACTGTGGGACTCATTGAGGGCAGAATCTAAAGCTCAGAAACCAAAATTAAAAACTCGAGTCTCGTAGGAGAACCTTGAGTTTGCTAGAAAAGTTATAATAGTCACTAAGTAATTAAATGGACTAATAGTGTTGGTATGAAACTAAAATGCTGATTTATGAACATTTCTTTTATTAAAGTGGAATTATCCAATCCAGTTATTTGTATCAGTGAGTGTATCAGTGTACTGTGATATTATTAGTATTTTCCAGCTAATCAGTGGTTAAATTATATCACAGCATAATCCCACAATAATGTGGAATTCATATAATCATTCTTGTTTTTCTTGTATTTTTTCTTTTTTAGTATTTTTTTTACATATGAAATAAAGTAAGTAAAATAAAACAGAAAAAACAAACAACAGAAAAAAACCCCAAAGCTTCAACTGTTACTCAATGGCTAAAAAGCCTATCAAGCTGCCCTCTGAGGCTACATTGCACAGTAGCAGCAACAGGGGAATAAGTGGTAAACACATCAATCAGACAATGTGCAGCACTTTAACTTGTGTGATGATCAATTATCAAAATGACCCTGTAGCGATTAGTCTCTCTTTCTCTTTCTTGCCCCTTGAAAATAATGTTTGCAAAGTTTTGAAATTGAATTGTCCAGTGGATAAAATAGTTTTGCTAGAATTAGTTTATTTCTCTTTAACAAGTGTATTTTAAAACATGGTGGCAGTTGATTGTGGAGGTTTTAAGGGTTGCCACCCAAGTGATGCTCTGTCAGTGTGGCTGGGAGCTTACACTGTTTTCAGGGCAGGTGTCTGTGCAGCCACTGCAGCCTGACACTTGATACTAAACTAATCTAGCTGACTTAGGAACAGGCTCTTTAAAGGGAAAAAACTTTAGTAAAGCTTCTTTTGTCTGAGCCTCTAGATCCCCAGATTTTTAGCTGCTGCCTGGTCCAGCTCTCTTCTTGGTTTATCACCACTGCAGCCTTTGAGGTGATGCACTTTATAAAGATGTGACTGAACTCTCCAAGTGTGGCGCTGCAATACATTTCCAGTTAGATGGTTTTCAGCATCTATAATACACAGCCTGAAGCTAATTCTGCCGCAAGTGAATGATTGAAAACAAGACAAGAGTCATGTTAAATTGTGGAAATTAATCCTTATTATGTAAGAAAAATATGCCATAAAATAAAATATATCTAAAACGTTAAAGATATGTGTTGTTGAGTCTCAGTTGCATTAAAATAGCCGATATACAGTGTCTGTCCTGTCCTGCTTAAATACAGCGACCACTATATTTTACTACAGCCTCACCCAAACACTGAGTGTTCTAACTTCTTTTCAGATGCCAATGTTGTTTTAACATAATTAGAAGTTTGTTTAGCTAAACAAATTATCACCCTCAAAAGGTCTGGTTAGGTCTCCACTGAAGCCAGGGTACTTCGGGAGGCCATTGGATTGGGCTCTTTAAAGTGTTGATTTGCTTTTGTGACATGCTGACCTGTAGGCCCCACAGCCCCAGGGCCTGAGCAGGGTGTGGCTGGTGATTGGAGACACTGACTTCAGGTCATAGTTGTGCTTAAGTCTTCAGACAGCTTTCAAATCATTCTGACCACAGGGCAAGAGCTTTAGACCCCTGGCTCTGTAGTAATAGAGGTGATTTGTGCCCTACTGATCAGTCCCCTCCCTTGTCATCTGGCAGTATGTTTACATCTGTTGTATAACTCCGCTCCATATTTCTCTTAGATGATTAAGAATTCTTTAAATGATGAATGGACAGCTAGAGATGCATTTGTTGTTGTTGTTGTTGTTGCTTGTTTAGTGAATAGCTCCCCACTGTCCAGAAGAGTAAAACAAAGCAAGCATTTGGAAGTTTTGGTTCAAAAACATATGCTACAAGGTAGATCAGTGTAGAGCCACTCAGTCTAAATGTAGCTGCTTCAGTTTCCCGGCTGAAATCTATGAAATGAATGTATGAAGCCAAAATCAGTGTATACATGTGTGAATTGTTCTTTTATCTGTGGAAGCAATTTTATTGTAACATAACTTTCACATAAGTAGAGGGCCTGCTGCCAATGTTAACACCACTACTGTATCTGAGACCCAACACATGTTTCCAAAACAGATCTACGCCAGTCATCTCTGATAGATACAAGTAATCTACAGGAGTCACATTGTTTTACTGGGGGCCTCTGCATTAGGATTGCTTAGGGGATGCAGGGGGGAGCAATTCTTATGCAAACTAGCGGCTGTAGCCCCAGTATAGCTGAAACTCACCCAGACCACAGTTTGCACTGTGGAGCTGGCAGGCCTAATGGATTAGTCTTTGTAATTATTTATCACACTGTGTTGTTAATCTTTCTTATTATCGTTCACATTGATGGTCATTTTTAATTTGGAATATCATTTTGATATTCGGAGGTTTCCTTTTCTGCATTCCCTATTACTTTACCTGCATTTTCACATTCACGCTCTCTGAGGAAGTAAATAAAATGCAAAAGGAGCAAAATGCAAGCATGGTGAGAAAAGCATTTGTAATTTTTTTTAATCAATATTATGCACCGTTACCAATGAATGCGCTAATTCACTAGCTACCTTATACCTGTGAGGAGGCCTGCAGAGCTTCAAAGGCAGAGTAAGGAGACAGTGCTTCTTCTGGAGATGGGTGTGGACTCAGGTATTGAACAGGTAGCTCCTTAGACCCCGCCCCTCTCTTCCCGGTATATATGACCTTCCCATAGATTCCTATAGAAGCTTCTGCCCGTCCACTGCATCTGTAGTCCACATCACTCCCTTTAGAGTGAGAAAATAAGATTTGTGGAATCCTGGAGCCAGTGGAGCAAACAGCAGCAGCTCTGCTCAATCTCAGCGCCAACATGTTGTACCTGGAGACTGGGGGCACGACTTCATACAGCGAGGTAAGACCAACGGAGGAAATGGTAACGGGGCATCAAGCATTGCACCGACTCCTTTGGGACGAATTAAATAACACAAAAAAAAAACAACATCACATACGGGTAAATTCTATTCTAAATTATCCAAAATCTTGAATTTGTGTGTATTATTTATTCCCTATACTCTTGTGTTTAACCCAAGCGTTTAATGTCGATCAAGTAAATGAAAATATATGAACAGACTGAAAAGACAAAAAGCTTCTTTTAATCGAGGAACAATTAGGATTTTTTAAAAAATGAATGCGGGGAAGATGGTTTTGCTTTTTGTGTGCATGTATGTGTGCATGCACATCTGTGTGCGTGTCCAGTGAGCAGGGGAATGTAAACACCTGGAGGATCTCTTCTTGTGAAATGGCTGCTGCCTGGCGTGACATGGATGTAATCAGTTGATGATATGTACTTACTGAGTCAAGTTGTTGAAAATCTGACTTCTTTGGAGGGTTCTGATTTTCTGCGGTGAGACGTTTCAGCTCCGAGGCACCGTTTGTGGAAAAGCTCAGGAAAATGGAAAAAAAGCTAAAATAAAAATAGCACATTGTTGGTTATTTAAATTGTTGACAAACTATTCTGATGGTATGTTGCGCGTTATATGTTTTAAAATTGTTAGAGCTGATGTGACACTGATGGGAGTTGTCATTTTCTTTTTGTGAACTGAGTGTTTTTCCACAAGATGTCTGACACTCATTAAATATTCTTGTGTTCTTTCTATTCAGAAACAAAACAAAAATTGAGACGTTTGAATGCATCAATCTAAGGAATACAATTCTTAGCGTGAAAAAAAACATAAAACGAAATTAGGGACCCCATCTCCATTTTTCACTTTGAAAGTGCAAGCCTCATGATTGATGGGTCAGATATAAAAAGTTGTTTGTACTGAAGTTATTTTTAACTTCTTTTCCAAATGATGCAACATGGTCTTGTCGTGGTTCCCGAAATGTTATGGTTTTGTGTTATTTCAGTGTCACTGTAATGTTACAATTGCAGGTTAAAAAAATGTGCACTTTTAAGCACTCAGTATTTGACAACAGAATTGTTTATTAAAAAACAAAACTAAAACATTAAGTTTTATCTATATGGAATATACGCCTTAGTGAGAGGATTATTTAAGATCAGTATCTCCTCGCCTCTCATTTGTCTTTGTCTTCAATAGCATTAGCTAACTCTTGTTTCGTGCCTTGTGTGACATTTTTACCAACCGAATCCTTCATCCAAACATTTTTGCAGAGCAAGTGAGCGGTGCTAGATTCTCAGATTGCAGGTTGCAGATAGCAGGTGTGTCAGGTCGCTGTCTTTTAAGTTGTTGAGCAGGGGGTCTTTAAGTGGTGTCCGGCTCAATCCCTCCAGTTTGTGAAGTATCGGGTTCCCCCGTCCCCAGTCTCTTGGGAGCCGATGCAGCCATTAGAATGTGGCTGGCCAGGCGCTGCTGTTTAGTCCAGGATCGTAATTGCTTTAATGGTGTGTTGATGTAGATACAATCACTTGCTCTGCCCACCCCAGCAGGTATGAGGTGTAGATAGACCCCCACCCAGCCCCACCTCAACCCCCAACTCTGTTGAGCCTTTAATGCCTCCCTCCCCTGTGGTCACTCATCACAGTCCCCTAGATGCTCTTATATGTTGGCCCCAGGTACGTGGATGCAGGCTGCCATAGAGCCTGGAATGGGAGCTATTCCCCCCTGAGGCAGGTCTGCTCTGGTTCCTGTCATCTATTGGTCGTTCCAACTTTATCAGTGCTTACACTTTGTGGCTATCTAACAGTAGCAGCAACAGGGAAACTGTGTTAAGTTATGAAATAGTGGAATTGTATCAGTTTGCGGTCTAAAAACCTGTGTGGAGTTTATGGTCGTTCTGGGAGAAAAAGGGAACTCAGCCAGGGGACAGTATATTTCTGGCAGATATGCTGCTTTGCACAGAGATCACAGAGACTCTGCTGCCATGTGATACTGTTGAGAATGATACTCAAATTAAAATATATTAACCAGACACTGATCATAACTTCTAAACTGAGAGAAGTCACACATGCTAGACATGATCGTTTTCAAAGCATTGATTTAGTCATTTGCCTAGCAATAACTATAACACAGTCATTTATAAGTGTCAGTATGCCATACCAAATGCTCCTGCCGTAGTATTAGCAATAACTTAAATTACTCCTGTCATGTGTATGTCAAATATCTTTGATATGTGCTCTGGATAATTCGGATTCCTACATTGTAATCAACAGGCCATCACTCTGAAGGTCAACAGTCTCCTTTTCCTGTTGGCCTGAAATGCTTACCCTAGCATTTATCTCAGACAAAGAAATGGGCTTGAAGGCCTTAAACAGACAGCACAACCTTTCAAAAACATTATTAAAGGCTGTTGAGGATGTCAAGGCTGCTGATTTACTGTGCTTCTGCTCAGCAGCCTGACATCCCAAAGGCCTAAACACAGCGTTGGCTATAAACAGAAGGAATTTTAAAGAGCAGCTAAAGTGGTTATTAAATGGTTTCTATATTATAGTGGAATAAGATCTGATTAAAGGAAATGAAGAGAAGGCCTAAAAACTCCCTTACGCAACATTTTTAAAAGCTGATATCCAGTCACTTCCAGTCAATTAACCATTAAAACACGATGAGCTGTAGGTGAGACTCTACTGCTGGGCCTCAGTATCTGCTCAATTATGGCTTTATCCACATTCCTCATCTTTGATCTTAATATTCATTTAGACCATGAGAAGCATTATCTAGAGCCCTGTATTTATTGTTAAGTATTCTGTGTCAGGCTTTCTATTTTATGTCCCTGCTTTTATCTATGTTTGGTCTCTGGCCAGCATCAACCTTTTCTTTAGAATAATATTTGACATTGATAATTGGTGCCTGTCACATCCACCTTTGCAGCTGTCGGCATCAGGTAGTGGGGGAGGCCGTGTCATCTCTGAACGGCTGAGCGCCTCAGTGTATATGCAGTAAATTGCGCCACAGTTCAAAAGAATCAGTTGATATCAGTGACTCCTAACATACGGGAAAAGACTGTCCAAACAGGAAATTGTCACCCTGTTAGTTCCCAAGCAAAATGTTGGGATATTTTTCTCTTTCACGTAAAATAAATAAACTTGCATTTTTTTTTAAATGGTATATCTGATAAGCTTCTGTTATTTTTAGTCACACCCGATTGGACCGTACCTATTTTCTCCCTCCTCTTAGATCAGATTCACAGGGCCACTCTTCAGCCCATTGAGTTTAAACCTTTATAACATGTGTGTAATTACCCCATTGTAAGGGAGCGTGTGTTTGGGAAAGCCTCTCTCTGTTAAAGGCTGGAGGGTCTCCACCAGAGTAGAGTTTTTTTTCTCTGTGTGTGTGTGTGTGTGTGTGTGTGTGTGTGTGTGTGTGTGTGTGTGTGTTCCATTCACAAAACACTTGTCTCCTAACACCTGCATGCCCAGCATAATTGTTCTCCAGACAAGCCCTTATAAGCCCTGGTGTCATTGTTTCCGGGGGGGTTTAAGCAGCCTTGTGCTGCACACACACAGCGACCCTCACCCAAAAAGCAAGCTACCCTGTGGCGCTGTTGCACAAGTATGCTGAGGTTGACTCGAATGACCTCTCTCAGATGTCTGTCTGTCTAACTGTGAGTATGCCCGTGCTTGTGTATGTCAATCTGTACATAATAAAGTCAGTACCTTGACGAATAGTTATATAACCCACCTCGTCTATGTTTTGTTGGTCATCTGGCACACCACATACACCTGGCAGAGCATTGGGTGTGAGCTGGACAGCTGTGGTCAGTCGTGCTTGAAATAAACAACAGACCCTGGAGAGATTAATGACTGCAAAAAGAGTGAGAGCCATGGCACCTCGTCCAGGAATGTGCCATTTATAAATGGAATGGAATGGAGTGAATGGCAAGCGGAGTGAAGGGGCTGGCTACGACCCAGGAGTATTCTCCATCCTGTTTAAAGACAGATATTTTAATTCCATTCCTCCTGTCCCAATAGTTTTGGTTGTGGAGAAGGGAATCAGGAGGTTTGGTTTCTAACAGGACATTGATCCAAAACGAGCCAAGGCTGTGGTGGGAATTTAAGTGATTGAATGTAAAAAATCAGATTCTGTTTTTTTTTTGTTTTTTTTTTATCATATAAACATTTACTGAGACCAGTGATCTCAGGAATGTTAAAGTGTTGTTTCGGGAAGGAGCTAGACCATAAACACAACACCAGGAAAGAAAGATGGTTTATGTTACTCTGCTTTAACATGGGCCTTTTTTTCTTTTTTTTTCTTTTTTTCTTTTTTTTTTTTTTTGAAACAAGATCCCCACTTCCTGTAACACGCTTTCTTCAAGTGTTGTGAGCCTGCACTGCCAATCAAACAGCATTTGAAATGCAAAATGCAACAGTTTCTTGTTTTCTTTACTTAATCTTAAAAAACAATGCAAAGTTCATGGTGGTAACCAAAATCCTTCAAAATGCATCTTTCTTTCTTTTTTTGAGAAGATCAGTTTGACTTTTTGCCTGAAACATAATACCTGTATTTTGGTGTAATTTTAAACTCTAAGTTGTTAGATCAGTCAATGCATTTATTCACTTCAGTACACCTTTTTCTTCCATTTAATACCAGTCCTTTGTCCTTAAATATGACAATGACCTTTGTCCATAAATATACAAGTTTGATCTAACAATGTTGTTGCCTCCTTCTCCCTCCATCCCCTCCATTTTGTCTCCAGTCACAGTATACAAACCTGGGGCTCCTGAACAGCATGGATCAGAGCATTCAAAACGGTGGCTCAACCTCTACCAGCCCCTACAACAATGACCATGCACAGAACAACGTGACGGCCCCATCACCCTACGCCCAGCCCAGCTCTACCTTCGATGCCCTTTCCCCCTCACCGGCCATCCCATCCAACACAGATTATGCTGGGCCCCACACCTTTGATGTGTCCTTCCAGCAGTCCAGTACAGCAAAGTCTGCCACCTGGACGGTAAGACAATTATTAAGTGTTTGTATTAGTATAAATTCCATGTCTGGTTCGAGCAATAAATATATTTAAACTACATGATGCATAGAGGGCTGAAATGTTAACCCCTTCTCCTAGCTAGCCTTGGTACCACTAGCATCTCGAACTAAATGGGTTTTCTCATAGAGGGTACATGTTTAAACAGGTATCTGTTACTGTACTGCATAAGGTTGTCACTTTTTCCAAAAAAAAAAAAATCTAATTTGAATACATTTAGGCTAACATATAATATCTTCAAACTAAACCTACGATTGAAACTACGGTCAGTCTCATCCTGTATTGAAGAGGACAACAGTAGTTCACTGATTGGTCAGACGGACGGTGCATTATAGGAATGCCCCCTGCTGGAGTAGAAGGCACACCCTGTTGTGCTTCACTGAGTCTTTTTAATAGTTGTTGTGAATAAAAATGTGTTCTTCACTCTGTCACTTAAATGTGAAGTTTATTAGTACAGCAGTAAAGGTTGAGGAGGTACTTCTAACCATGAACTTATTATCTGACAATCTGGCAGATTCAGTTGCACATTATTTAAAAGTCATGCATTGCTCAATGCCGAGGAATAATGCCACTTGAGATGTGTAGCTTTAAATCATGGCTAAAGCTCAGCTTCTTGCTAATGAAAGAAGAAAAAGTGCATTTAAGCATAGCCTGTCACTATGAGCGACATTTACATTTAACTTACTCATCTTCTAAATACAATCCTAGATGTATGAATAATGAGTAAACTTCAGTCTACTCACAAATTGGCCACATTTCAGATTACTTTGTTGATGACAGAGGTAAACAGGCTCAACAGTTGGTCCAGGTGTGGTGATGTCTTGTGCACAGTCACCATGTGATGCTCAGTAAACCTACACAACCAGCTCCTCCTGCTCTGTCATTATGCATGACATGGCCGAGGGACAGCTGTTGCATCAGAGCCCCACCTGCTTCCTTGTTTATGTGTCTAATCTGCACTGCTGGGTGCAAACACTGTAACAGCCCCACAAGTTCAGTGTATTAATGCACCCTAGCGGACACCATTAGGTGACAGAGTTTTGTCTGTGTAAATGTGACATGTTTGTTTGATTTTTTTTAAATTTTTTTTATTATGTTTTTTATAGTTTTGACAGTGCAGACTAACATTAAAGATGAGGAGAGAGATGCACATTACTTGCATCAAGGGTAGTAACTAAAATGTCTTGTTAGTGTAGTATTTATAAATAAATCACAGCCCACGTAAGACATCCATGTCAAATAAAACTGAAGGGACTGTTGAAAAACCTGCTCAACATTTGGTGCACTGTGCCTTTCCAGTAAAGGGAGTGCTGGGCAATCTCACCTTATTCCTTGGCCACGCCGAGTGTGGGATTGTGACATTTAGCCAATTCCCACACTGTCTTATCCCTCTCATTTTCACAGTCCAAAAACAAAAGTGTTTGTCTGATGTGCAACTGTGAGGAGTATGGTTTGTGGGAGGCACGCCCCAGGGCCTGTGCTGCACTGGTTTAGGACACATCCCCATCATAGACACACAGTACAACAGACACTGTGCGTCCCACAGTCATAACGCGTGATGCAAGACTGGTTTGATTAGTCTAGCTTAATATGGAAAAATAATCACTGTACTGACTCAAAGGTACAGCTACCTCTGAGGCCTAAGCATAATATTTACTGACTTCTAATGGTTAATCCCATACTTTAAAACAAGACTGTACTTTATTGTATAAAGTCTAGTCAAACAGATCATATTTACTGTCATATTTATTGTTCAAGTAGCAGTTTAACATCAGTATGTTTTTAAGATGAGAAAAAAAAAACAACAAAAACATTTAAAATTTAAAAACGCGTTTCCTGCCTGCTGTCATTGCAATTAAATTCAAGCTCATCCAGGCATTGAAAGAGATGAATTATAAATCTCACAGTCCAGACTTTTTGTTTACTTGTTTCTATTGTTCTCATAGTTGTTTTCTGGGTTAATAGCCAAGTTAAACTTCAGTGCATCATCCACAAATGATGATTTACACAATTTAACCCTACCAAAAGATCGGTATCACTTAATATTATTTTATTGTACTGATGATTTTCCGCCATGGCTCAGTGAGTCATTTTCAGCCTTATTCTAAAGAGTTGTGATTATAGTGTTGGTTCCCATCTCGAAGGAGGCTCCCTCGCCTGATCTCAGGGGATCTTTCACAAAGCTCTCATAATCTCAACCCAATAGCTCAACTGCTGGACTGATGGACTGATGGCAAAGCGCCACGGAAGATGTCACCACTGCGGCTTTGCTCTGTGCATAGATCTGCTAATGCCCCCCTTTTGAAGGCCTGTGGGATCGTCTACGAGACTTAATGGACTGTGTACTGTGCTTTTTTGATGACTGTTCTTAGGGAGACACACCTAATCCCTAACCCACACCTTAACCTCTTCCTGTCTAGGATGACTGTGACACACACACACACACACACACACACACAGGTGCAACACTTTGTAACATTTCCCAGAACTGCTCCCACACGGTTTCCTGTAGTGTCCATGGTGACCCCCCCTACCCCATCATTTAGTTTAAGAAAAACAATTCAAATCAAATGAATACACAGGTTACAGATCTTTTATATGTTTTGCTTCACTGAATTAATGGAGTGTCGCAAATCAGCGGGCTATTGTTGGCTACTGATGCAACTATTGTCAAGTTAAGGATTGCTTTTTGTTTGCTATGTGTATTAGCTGCCACCACATATAGTAGTCAAACGAGAGGAATGTCATAGTTTGGGCTATCACTGGGGCGCTGTAGAGCTGGAGGGATTACAGTAATGGATTGAGGGCCTGTAGATAATACTTGTGTAAATACTGTGTGCCTCCTTCCTGAACCCAGTGCTCTTGGAGTGGGCTCTGTCTTTTTGAGAGAGTTAAGCTTGATGGTTGCATCTCACATTGCGCCGGAGGAGGAGGAGGAGGAGAGTCTTTGAATGCTCAAAGAGAAGAGTGTTCTAGCGAAAGGCAGCAAGACACAGCTTGCCCCTGGAACATCTGCGGGCCCGTCCCACGCCTCACGAGATGGGGCTGAGACTTGTTTGTGTCAAGAAGCTTGTCACGACTCGCCCATCACAGGCAGACAAGCCCTAAAAGCTACAGATGGGAAAAAGTGGAGGGGAAATTTTTTTTTTTTTTTTTTTTTTATTTTTTTTTTAAAGGCAGAGTTGAAAAGGTTTTTATGATATGGGCTATGGGATTTCTCCATAATCATTGTGGAAAAGCCCATTCTCTTACAGTTTTGTTTACGAGATTCTTTTTTAGCCCTTGCAAACAACCCAACACAAACACCTGCAGTAATAATTTACTGCAACAGTGAGGAGGATCAAGATGTACTGTATAGTTGTTTAAATATAAAAGAAAGATATTAATCTGTCACCAAGAGACAATGAGCATTTCTTGGATCAGGAAAGTTAAGTGAGTTCACTGGAGTCATTATTGTGTGATAATTGAACGTTAGAATAACACAAACTTGTTTACAGCTTCAATACTTCCTGAAGTTCTGAAATGAATGGAGGAACAAGATCAGGGTTTTTTTTTCTCTGAGCGTCTTAATTTGCATATTGAGTTGAGGACATATGATTGATTTAAAGAGTAACTTAATTATACATCATGGTTTCCAGAAGGTATTGTTGTAGTTGGTGTTGCTGGTTTTATTCACAGTTTGATACAGAATGAACTCGGTTGTAGTTTTAGTCATTTAGATCACCAGTGAAGACAAGCATTCAATTGGCTAATTCCAAGAGTGACAGATGCATTTTTGACTCTTTCAGCGCTGGCTACATAAACATGATGCTACATGAGTGTACAGGTTAGCCTTGGGACAGGTGTCATCACTGAGATTGGGTGGTCAGGACTGTGGCTGATGACTTCAGCATAACATTCATCTTTTGAGGTAGTTATAGGAAAAAACGAAAAACACAAAATTTTAACTTGTATTCTTTTTCTTTTCTAAGAAGCAGGTGTTTCATTTCTGTTGCTGAGAAAGGAGGAGAGTTTAAAAAGGAAAAAAAACTCCTTTGCATTATTGTTGAATTAAACAGGTTTGGGAGAAGCTTTAGGCATGACATGACATGTCAGGTATGAAGAAGACAAGACCAGAGGCGCCAAACAGTGCTTGTTTAAGACCTGATGTTTGTCAGGACTTGACTTCTGCATGCGCCCGCAGCGCCTGTCAGGGAGAAAAGAACGCTACAGCTGTGGGCCTGCCTCAACCTGTGCTGCACGGGAAGTGTGTATTTATGTGTTCACATTGCATGTGTTATAAAGTAATTGTACACATGCAGCACTGTACATGCATCAGAACAAATTGTATATAGCGCTCAGTTGGATTATTATATGAACATATTTCATGTAATGGTCAGTAAGTGTTACTTTTGAACAGCTGCAGTCGGAGTAGATTGACTTTTGTAAATCCAAACACTAAAGGTCATTATTTATTTATTTTTCTGCCTCACTGCCACATGCCTCGGTTGAACAATGTGTCATGTGTGTTTCTTGCACACACTTTTCTTTCAAATGATTGTGATTAAGGAGCTCTGTATTGTGTGCTGCGAGCTCCTTGGCTGTGTAATTCACATTGTGACCAATGAAAGGCTCATAATTACATGTTAACACCTGAGTACCGCACCCTGTGTGAGCCACTGAATCCCATCAGTCAACTGGATGTCCTCCACCCTGAACAGTGTTAGCTTTAGCCAGGCGCTGTTTTCAGCAACCAGCAGCAGCTCTCCTGCTCTCACTGCTGAGCAAACACGGCAACACATAGTTGTGTGCTCAAAGTTTATAGCTTGAGGGCTGGGATGGTTCTCAGTGTGTGTGTGTGTGCGTGTGTGTGTGTGTGTGTGCGTGAGACAGTAGGACAGTAGGTTTTCTGCCTCTCTAATATCTTTGATTAGATCTTAGAGTTGTGCTGTTTATGCCTTAAGCTACACAAAACAGCCCCCTGTAATTATTCAAAACACAACACACTGACCCTTTAAGCAGAGCTCCTGTCTTTCTCTTTGCCTCATAATCTTCTGCCCTTTCTCTTTTGCTCTCCCTCTCTCCCTCTCTCCCCCACCTCCTCTCTGCTTGGCTTCTCCACCTCATTTAGCTGATTGACAGAGGCGTACGGGGAGTATCAGGTTAGGAGCGAAGGGACAGCTACAGCCATTCATCTTAGTTTTTTTTTGTTTTTTGTTTTTTTTTTTTAAAAAAAGAAGACCTTTTGGAAAGCTGCTCTGATTTGAAGCAAGAATCTGTTCAGTCATCATGTTGACATCTCGGAGAGCTTGAGCTGTGTTTATCAGTTCAGTTTATCATGTGGAAACTGATGTATTTATTCACAAACAAATCAGAACTCTTGATACACAACGATTTTCATTACACTACTATTTGACTTCATATATAATATTATTTTAACTTTCTATACATTATTAGCACTATTCAGTGCTATGTCAGCTTATCCAGTTAATAATGAAGTCATTTGAAGGAATGAGCGTAGCTGAGGACTTCGGGTTGTTATTATTAAGGCGGGTTAATAATAACATCTCTCAGTGAAATGCACAGCAGTGACACGTCTAGGTTGCGATCGGGAATAAGGGAAAAAGAGATGCGGAGGTACTTTTTTTTGGTTTGTCCTGATGAAAGGAAAGGTTGCGCCTGGAGAACAGAGTAGAAAATGTCCGTGCCAAGCTTGTGTAATATTTAAAGTCAACACAGACAGGTAGTGGGATGAACTCTTTTCTTTGGAACCAAAGTTAATAGAGGTGGAATTTTATGTTTCGTTGTTCTCAAACACAGCCCCAAGCGGTTTTCACAATCTTTACCTTTTTTTCACTCAGAAATGAACCTGACAGGAAAAATTTTCCCTTCACTCCCATCCAATCTCTTCATGCACATAGAGGATTTAAAGCTTTTGCTTGCACAGCAGTGATTTGAATGGTTTGTTTACACAGTGGGGTTTATGTCTAATAGTAACAACTCAGTCATTCTGATGGCTTACTGGTTATCAATTCTAATGGTGCCAAGGATCAAGGTACATCTCTTATTCGTGACTCCTTGCATACAAATTTGAATGTGAGCCAGCGTGTGTGAGCAACCATCACATTCTGGCAACAGTCATAGGTGGATCTTCAATGACTCTGTGATTAGTCCTTCATTCCTCTGCATGGAGCTTAAACTAAGTCATTTTTATCTAACCCCACAATGAAAACTGTACTCCATGGTATGTAGCGCAAGCTTGCCAGAAGCCCTGTTCTGTATGAAGAGTGTCCATCAGATGCTTTAGCACATTGCTCCTCTCTTGAAGATGAAAGCCAGGGCCAGTTTAATTGCTGCTGGAGGGTTTCATTTTATTGCGCTCCTCGGAAGTCCCAGGGGCTCTCCGTGAGGCATCTTAAAGGTTGTCCAATACACACTCTCAGCACCAACCGCTGTGTGTGTTTATTTAAGTAGGTCATAATCACAGTCTTGTCTTTACCCTTTTTTTTTTGCTTCAGGGTAAACCAGAAGTGCAACGTCTAGGCAACAGGTGTTAACGCAGATTGATCTGTCCTTTGAAACATTTGCATAACACAGACATTGTTCTGAAACCTCAAACCAGTAATTTACCTGCAAATATTGTTACCTCCACCTGATAGTCTGCACAGAAACTATTGTTTCATAAAATGGTGTATAATAATCATTTGTGTCTTCTTTTTTGTTTCCAGTACTCAACAGAACTAAAGAAACTGTACTGCCAAATTGCCAAGACATGTCCGATTCAGATCAAAGTGCTGACCACCCCGCCGCAAGGTGCTGTCATCAGAGCCATGCCTGTTTACAAGAAAGCCGAACATGTGACTGAAGTGGTGAAGCGCTGCCCAAACCACGAGCTGAGCCGCGAGTTCAATGACGGTCAGTACTTTGATTTATTAAAAAAGATTCTCACTTGTGTCTCACTTCAGTAATCATTGTTTGCTGTTGACACTTTAGTAACACGACTCGTTTTGCTTCCAGGTCAGATAGCTCCTCCGAGTCATCTGATCCGTGTGGAGGGAAACAGCCACGCCCAGTATGTGGAGGACTCCATCACTGGGAGACAGAGTGTATTGGTTCCCTATGAACCTCCCCAGGTGAGCTGTCTATCATGCTGGAGCGAGGCTATAGACCGATGACGGAGCCCGGCCCCTCAATGCAATCATGACTTCATCAATCAGAGTCTCTTGTTTCTTCTGTGTCACTCACTCAGTATCGTTCTCCCCTCTCAGGTTGGGACAGAATTTACCACAATTTTGTACAACTTCATGTGCAACTCGAGCTGTGTGGGCGGAATGAACAGACGCCCGATCCTCATCATTGTCACCCTGGAAACCAGAGAGTAAGACATCATCATCATCCTCAGTGATTTGCCCATAGTGGTGGATTGTTTCTGACCTCGGTTGCCGTGTGTCCCTGTCTTCTTGCAGTGGTCAGGTATTAGGCCGCCGCTGCTTCGAGGCCAGGATCTGCGCCTGCCCGGGCCGAGACCGGAAGGCAGACGAGGACAGCATCCGTAAGCAGCACGTAACAGACTCCACAAAGAGCAGTGATGGTACGAAACGCCGTAAGTAGTGCTGGGGCTGGTGACGGGCTGTCGAGCTTTGGTCTTACCTGACATGCTCCCAATGTCGAAGACCCTCAACGCTAACACTCAGTGGATGCTGCAAAACTCTTTCCCCTCGCTTGTTTCCCACTCTGCTCTGGCTTGTAGGCTAACTGTTGCTAACTGCACATAGCCAGCGGTACTCATACTGTACTCTCCTCTTTTCAGCCTTCCGCCAGGTTTCCCACGGCATACAGATGTCAACCATCAAGAAGAGAAGATCTACAGATGAGGAGGTGTTTTGTTTGCCTGTAAGTGTTCAACGTGCTCTGTTTCAATGAAAAAGTTTTAAAACATCATTCTGAGTGTGTATCAGCTGCTTATTGTCTTTCTTTTCTTCTTTTTTTTTTTGTTCTTATAGATCAAAGGCCGTGAAATTTATGAGATTTTGGTAAAAATCAAAGAGTCTCTGGAACTCATGCAGTTTCTGCCCCAACATACAATTGAGTCGTACAGGCAGCAGCAGCAGAATCTCCTCCAGAAACAGTGAGTACCACTATAGATTCCTAATGAAGTACATCTCATTTGTCCTTTAAGGAACATTAGGGAACATTAGTAAAGACAGTCCTACATTACTTGCAAGGTTCACCCTCCAAATGGTTTAATGCACCCTTTATCTAATTCTCACTAAATTGCTTGTTTGCATGCCAGAAAAAAATCTCCTGTAAACTTTTTTTTTTTTTGCATGAAATTGTTTTTTGTTTTTTTTGAGTAGAGTGCAGTGATTTAACATGGTTGACTACGCATGTTCAGGCTACGCATGAGATTTCTTGATTCCATTTACTCCTGCCACTGGCGCATTGCATCAAGTAAAAGCTGATAATAATTGCTCTAAAGTGGGTGTTACTCAGTGTTTCCCAGCAGCTGAGAATTTACCTAGAATTTAGTCTGGCAACTTGGAGGCTGAACCTTGCATCAAGTACTCATGGGACTCAAGTCAAAGCTGATGAATCGTGACAAATGTACCTGGCTATGCTTTGTTAAGGAGAAGCTTCCAAAGATTCGTGGTAACGCCTTTGGGTGTTTTGCCAGGTTTTGCACAA
Source organism: Pampus argenteus (assembly GCA_036937835.1). Lineage (NCBI taxonomy): Eukaryota > Metazoa > Chordata > Actinopteri > Scombriformes > Stromateidae > Pampus > Pampus argenteus. Next base: position 6,612,434 of record CM072870.1, read on the forward strand.
CAGCACTCAACAAAATCCGTGCCTCAGTCTCATCTATTCGCCTCGGCGTAATTAAAAACTCACACAAACACTTTTGCTCGTCCGCGCCCATTTTACTATAAGCTATGGAAAAGAGGAGATGGGTGTAAATGATAGTTTGACAGCAGTAAAATGTTAATTATTGCTTATGTTATACTTTCCCATTAAGACACTGGCAGACAGCCTCACTGTGAGATCATGCCTGCATTCACTGTTTTTAAATTACTTGCTTATGCACTAAAATACTATGAACAATCACTTTATTAAGAGATATTTAACAAAATACATTTCTTAATAGGAGTTAAGGTACTTAATAATTTTCGATTGTAGAGTTAGAATATTAATATTCTCTGTAGGAGTTGGTCTATCTATCTTTCATGTGTAAGTTTTTCACATCTTTTTTCTCTGTATATTCTTAAAATCCTGCTTCTCTCTTCTGTAATTTAGCCTTTGAAATAAAAGGTTCAGTCAACAGCCAATGATTCTTTTCCTTTTTTTTTTTTTTTTTTATTTGTTCTCCTCACTGTGATAAATGTTAAATGACACCACTCTGCACATTCCAGTAGTGTGACGCTGTGTGATCTGTGTTTGCACAGTGCCATCTTCTGGACGGCAGCGTTAGTGCAGTCACACAAACTTTTTTTTGTTTGTTTTGTTTGTTTTAAACCCTGGTAACATTTATTAAGCTGCTTTTTCTGGGCCTCTCTGGGGTCACTTCCTCTCTCCTCCTCTGCAGTGAGCCCTTATTTTCTATTCTGCTCTCTCTCTTCTTTCTGGTTCCTCCCTGCAGTCTGATTAAAACCCGTCTTGGTAGCCAGCTCCTGGAACCTGCAGGAGAGCAGAGACGGCGCTGCAGCTCCTCCTGAAACTCTACCCCACATTCCTCCTCATCCTCCTCCTCCTCCTCTGAGTTACATGGACCTCCTCTTTGTCTCCTTTTCTCAACTTTTGATTTTCCTGATCTCCTCTCTTTCTGCATTTCCTTGGTGTATGGATTCTGCACCGAGGATGTGATACTGAAACATCTAAGATCTGTTGCTGCTGCAGCATGACGGATTATCACTTTCACTCTCCACTACTACTACTACTACTACTGGCTCTACTGCAATAGCGCAAGAGCATTTTTAGACTTATTTTGCATGCTTTATATTTGTCAGAAACAGGATATTTTGTAGAGTTGCCCATTGCGATGACATCCTCAGTCACCGCTTTGTTCAGGTCATCTCTGTTTATCGTTTATGTGTTGCATAAAGGAAACGTTCATCCCGTTCAGCCTCCTCACCTTATACAACGGCTGAAGGTGGACAGGAACCAAGCCATAATGTTTGTTTCTTTATGTTACTTGACTTATTCAAGTAAATGTTTTGCCTTCGCATCGTCATGAGAGCTGGACTCACAAAATTGTAGCTATCTTGTGGGACTTTTGGGGGGGAAAGAGACTTTATTATTGAGAGAATGTTTTGCTAATGCTGGTCATGTTTTATAAAGTCACTGCAGGACAGTTTGTGTGTTTGATCCTGTTTTTAACAATAAAATGTCTTTTAACGGAGGAAGGGTGATCTCTGTTGACCATTCTGTTTGAAACAGATTATTTTGTTATTTTTGTGGCTGCAGCACTTTTGTCTTTCAGAATATAATAAATGGCTTTTTGTTTTGTTTTGCTTGAACTCTGGCCTTTTCTTTTACTTCTCTGCTTTTTCATTATTAAAATATGTGCATCAGTATGAGGAGGAATATATTTAATTAATCCTATAATTAGGACAATTAATCCTATAATTAGGACATTATAGTTGAAACAATACTGACATTTTTTTAAACAAACAAACTAATTATAGCATTGTTTAACATGTAAGGACCAGGCTGTTAACCTCCTCTCTCCTGCTCCAGGACTTCGATGCCGTCTCAGCCTTCCTACGGCTCCAGCTCCCCGACTCACGGAAAAGTCAACAAGCTGCCCTCTGTCAGCCAGCTCATCAACCCCCAGCAGCGTAACACACTCACTCCATCCAGCATGTCTGGAGGCCTGACTGACAGTAAGTGTGCTCCCTTTGTTTCTCTCGCTGTCTATGTCAGGCCTTACCCCCACCTCCCTCCCCTCCTCCTCCCCCTCCACCCGTCGTCTCGTCCCTTCTGGGCTGATTGTATATGTATATAAAGGCAGCGTGTCCGGGCAGGCAGGAGGGGGACTCTAACACCTCTTGGCCCCCCCGCCTCCTATGACAGAAAGCTTCCTCCTCGAAAAGAATGTGATCCCTGTGAGCCTCCCACCCCCCGCCGCCCCCCGTGTGCGCCCGCAGGACCTGTTATGATGCATTATCTGTCATGTCGAGAGTAACCTCTGCATGCTCCCCCACCCTTACCTTGTGTTTCATTTTGACATTACGTAATCTCTAAATCCCAGAGCAGCGAAATAAAGCTCACGTTAGCTCCTTTTTTCTCTGCAGTGACTCCTATGATGGGCACTCACATCCCCATGAACGCTGACATGAGTTCACTGAGCCCCACACATGCACTGCAGCCCCAGCTTCCCTTGGTGCCTTCCTCCCACTGTACTCCCCCTCCTCCATACCCAATGGACAGCAGCATCTCCAGGTACCTCATTAATTATTTATACAGCACTTTACAAGTTACAAAAGTGCTTCACAGTGTAACAAATCAAATAAAGTGCAGTTTAACGGATGAAGAATAAACGCTGTAAAAGCACAGAGCAAAAACAACTCAAACCTACAACAATAATGTGTTTTTAGGAGAAATTTAATCAAAATATAGAGCGAGCTTGCCTGATCTGTGTCAGCCCTCAGTGCAAAGGCCGGTTCTGTGTTTTTTCAACCTGTATTTACAAGGTGCCGTACACACCGTCCAAAAAAACCTTCTGGCCCAAACAGGACATGTGGCAAAAAGTAGAATCCGTTATTCTGTTGCTGTCCAACGTTTCGATCAGTCAGATCTTCATCAGGTCAATCAGACAAACATCACGTTGTATGTATACGTATGTGAAAATTCTGGCAATCTGCAACGGGTGACAGACTGAAACTAATGGTTTCAACCCCACGTTTAAGAAACAATGACTAAATAAGTAAAAATGCATTTAAAAAGGTTGGTAAAAAAGCTGAATTTACCAAAAGAAAGAAAAAAAAAGAAAAAAGAAAATTAATTAGGAAATAAAATTAAAAAGAATATGAAGAGAAAAACACAGAAAAGAAAGAAAAAATATTAAAATATGAAAGAAAAACTGCTAGAAAATGAGCTTTTCAGTTCAGTCAGCTGTTGCTAATTGCCATCGTTTCCAGATGCCTTTATATAATATAATAGGAAGTTTGTCGCAGCTTTTTTGCCTGATGAAAATCTGATTGAAGAATAAAAAACATTGTGGGAGCATGTAACTATAGATGTTTACCTTCAAATGTCCCCAAAGTTAATTAATACTGTAGCATGTAGCAACCATATAGGCCTTAAATTAAACTAACACATCAGATTTTTTATAAGGCAAATACTTTCTTACTTATTGGATATTTTGGTTGATGTTGTACAATGTGCCACCACCCCACCCTAACCCCACCACACCTGATGCTTTATGTAAATATTTACAGAGAACTGCTTCATGTTTCAGTATGACAATAGTCTGAAACATTGATTTTTTTTTTATTTTTTAAAAGGCATCAAATAAAAGTATTAAATACTTTGATAACTGCAGATACTCAGTGGCAGTATGTTTTTGTAAAATAAAAGTATATGACCCAGTGTTAAAGCTGCTCTCCTCTGTTCCCTCCTGCAGCTTCCTCATACGGCTGGGCTGCGCAGGCTGCTTGGATTACTTCACAGCACAGGGCCTAACCAACATCTACCAGATTGAGAACTATAACATGGAGGTGAGCCCTTGCCTATCCCACACCAGTCATTTGATGGGTTAGAAAGAAGAGTGGCTCCCCCTGCGAATACTAACGCTCCCCTGTGTAATGACCATTAGGACCTGTCCAGGCTGAAGATCCCCGCCGAGTTCCAGCACATCATCTGGAAGGGCATCATGGAGCACCGACAGGCCATGGATTTTTCCCCACCTCCCCACATAGTGCGCACCACCAGCGGGGCCTCCACCGTCAGCGTGGGCTCCTCTGAGGCCCGAGGCGAGCGCGTCATCGACGCTGTGCGTTTCACCCTGCGCCAGACCATCTCCTTCCCACCGCGCGACGAGTGGTCCGACTTCTCCTTCGACCTGGATTCTCGCCGCAACAAACAGCAGCGCATCAAGGAGGAGGGCGAGTAAGACGCCTCTGTCTTGTTCTCAATGTTCCCGTTTCTCATCTGGCGCCTGCTGTTGGAACATTTCATCTGAACACCTGATACTAGTGCAAATACTGCTGAGAACAAAACGCATATACACACAAATAGAAATGCACTTATTTTTATTATTGTTCTGGTTCTCGTTATCACTGAGAAGAAATAAATGGTGTTGAGCAAAGATGCCTTTTATTAATGTTTGAATTTCTTGAGAGCACTTAAGAAATGCTGAGGATTTCAAAATTCGCTTTAAGTTTTTGTTAAGTGTTAATGATTCATTCCGATGTATAAGCATGACTGGAAACATAATTTGCATTAAAGGGCTTAGGAGGGCTTATATTTCTGCTATGGGCCATAAATAGACTTTTACATTTTCACCATTATGGTTGTAAGTTAGTCAGATACACTGGTTTCATGTGTGACAGAAGTCAACATTGATTGTATACATTTCAAACATTTCCTGTCAGAAGTATTATGTCAAATGATGGGTCTTTTTTTTCTGCTGTAGCTTCTATATTTAGCTTTTTTTTTTTTTTTTAAATGTCTGTTGTGAGACCAATGCATCACTTTTTTGTGTCAGGTTGTGAAGTATGTTTGTTTAAGTGACAGATGGTCGTTCATTTGATGTAGCCATATATAGGCGTAATGCTCTTGACCCAGTGTTTTACAGTAAAATGATACTATGACTGATGTCGTTTTGTGCTTGTTCTTATTGTTTTACTGCTGTGCAAACGGTGGTTGTGATTGCATTTTTACGGGCAGGCTTTTGTTCTCGCAGTGGATGGTTGGCACAAGTTTTTTTTTGTTTTTTTTTTCCACAAACCATGTTGTGGTATTGGTTTATTTCATTTGATAACTGGCCAAAACCTTTTATAAATGTATATAAATTTGTATAGTTCTTGTTTGAGTCTCCCTAAAGAAAGTGCATGATTTCCATCATGAAACAAAGCATATTGATGTGAATATCGTCTGGTAGATGTTACCAGCAACAGCAACCAGAACAGTGTATTAACTCAAAGGAGCACAGTCAGTAAGTGTGCCTGTAGCCCATGTTCAACTTTGTTTCGAGTAGCCAGCATTGTTAGGCAGCAGATACCATCTGCATTTTCATATTTTTGTACAATGTATGTAAATATGTTGCAATATTCCAAGGGTATTTTGATATAAATCAAAAATAAATATCCAAACTTGCTGTATTGCATGTTAATATTCTTCTTTGTCGAGTTATTTGAAATGCATTGAAATGTATTTTTTACACTGAGATCTCCTCTGACAAGTGATTACTGAAACATTTCATTTTTTAATCACCTTGAAAAATTCCTGGAGTGGAGAGAAATGATGCAGGCAGGTTTTTTTATTTGCTCATCGTTCAGTGAGACCCACAGCATTAAATGTCTGCTACTGCGTTTACAGAAGCAATAAGGTGGAAGCAGCTGACAAGATGCGTTGTCTTTATTTCTATATTTATTTCATCCGAGTACCAAATTTTGTAATTTTTTTAACTCGATCAGTTCATCTTATTACTGTATCTGTAGCTATTTACACAGAACAAAGAAAAGTGACTGTATGCACAAACACACACACTTCTGAGCTGAATAAACTCCACTCATGATTCACTTACACTATGTACATCTTCAGAAAAATAGGCAACTTTTTACATTCTGTTACATTTTACAGACTGGAGGGAAACAATATCAGTCCGTGTGACAAACATGAAGTTACTCGACTTCGGCCACGTGAGCGACCTCCACCTCCATGGTCTGAATCTCCTCAGATGCGCCCTCCTCCAGCTTGGTCCCCGTCATGGCCTGTTGTGCCAGAACGTAGTTCACAACCTGCATGATACCCTGATCAGAGAGCGTCGCCATGGAGCCGTCGGTCACGGCCTGAACAGCCTGCACGGCCTCCACAGCCTCCACCGTCTCCTCTGTGATCAACACCGTCTCCAACTCCTCTGCGGGCAGCTGCTCGGTGGGGCGAAGTTCGGGAGGCAGGTCAGACGCTAGGATGCTGACTGCGTGCTCCACCTGGGTGCCCTGGTTGTGAAACTGCAGGGTGTCCTTCTCCAGCATGATCTTCCCGGGCAGGCTGTCCACGTGGTACTTGGCCATGTGCTTGCGTAGAGTGCGTGCATCAATGTGCGCCTCCTGGCACATGGGGCAGACGTACGGACGCTCTCCTGTGTGTGTGCGGACATGACGCTTGAGGGAGCGGGCGTCGGCCCAGGCAACACCACATGTCAGGCATTCAAATGGCTTCACTCCTGAGGAGAGATTTTTTTTAAAGAGCATTTTTTAAAAATAGAAATCAAATAAATAGGCTTAAACAAACATCACGTTGGGATGCTCACCCTGGTGGTTGTTTATGTGGCGTCTGTACTCTCGCAGCTGAGTGAACTTCCTTCCACACTGCTCGCACTCCCGCTCCAGGTTCTGCTTTATTCGGCCTTTCTTCCCGTGCGTGGCTTTCTTGACGTGCCTCCTGAACAGAGCCTTCTCAAAGAACTCCTTCCCGCACACGTTACACCTGAGGAGACAAATATAAGAGGATTTCTATACAGCCACGTCCTGCCGTGTACACACAGGTGTATGTCAGGTGTGTAACGCTCACTTAAAAGGCTCTGCCACACTGTGTGACTTGACGTGGGAGTACCAGTCCTTCTTCCAACTGTAGCATTTCCCACACACCAGGCACTGGAAGGGCTTCAGGCCCATGTGCTTGTTCATGTGCTGCTGGAGATCTTTGGCTTCGTAGAAACTCTTATCACAGCTGCAGGAGTTATAAATAAATATAAACCACATCTTACTTCATACTTTATCCGATTGAAATGTTCCTCGTTAAAAGATGAACAGATACTCACTGAGAGCAAGGGAACGGGCGCACGTCAGGTTTGGGCTGGTGCTTCTTCAGGTGTTTGCTCAGAGCAGATGCTCGATGGAAAGTTGCTCCACATGTGTTGCACAAGTACTTTGATTCACCTGTTAACGTATTTTATTAGATTTTATAAATACTCTCTCTGTGTGGTGTTTTTTTATGTGGATGAAGTGAAGGTCTGTACTGACCTGTATGGAGGCTGGTGTGTTCCTCCATGTTCCGCTTGCTCACAAAAGACTTCTTACAGAACTCGCACTGGAACTGCTTGGTGACGTCATGCAGCGCTCGGTGCATCTTCAGGCTGTGTTTGTGGGCGAATGTCTTGCCGCAGACCTTGCAGGAGTGAGGCCGCACGCCAGTGTGATTCAGCATGTGAACGCGCAGAGAGTAGAGTTTCGGTAAGGTCTTCCCGCAGATGTCGCATACAAATTCTCTTTTGGTGTCTGGTGATAAAGTCTTGTCGTCCAAATTGCGGTTCACCTTGTCCTCTGAGCTCTGCTCTACTAAGGGTTTGGAGACGGGGGCTCGCTGGCTGCTCTGCTGCTTGTGTCGGGCCAGGTGAGCGCGGAGCGAGGCAGCGTACTGGAACTCCTTACTGCACAGCTGGAGGACGGGACACAAACACCAGTCAGAACACATTCACTGACAATATTAATATGAGCTGTGAGACGCTGACTGACACTAAAACTTACACTGCACTTGTATCCGCGAGCTTTCTCGTGTTTTAATGTGTGCATGATGAGAGAGTAGCGTCTCTGAAAGGACATGCCACACTCAGGGCATGTGTGCTCCCCGTCAGCGGTGCCCTCTGCTGGGGCCTGGTCCTGCTGGGTTCCGGTCTCTGACTCTGCCACATTCATCCCAGCCTCCTCTGTGCTGAGCTCTCCTGCCGTCACGCTGTCTACCGCGCTGCCCTCTAGATCTGCCGCACACTCAGACGCAGACTGTTCCTCCATTTGATTCTCCACTACCTGCTTTGGTGGTCTACCCCTCTTCCCGGGCCTCGGCCCCACCTAAAAACAGGTTTGGTTTATTTAACACTTGAATATTTATTCACACAAAAGAAATGTCACTTATATACAATCTTCACTAAAATAAAATGTACCTTGGGGGCAGCGGCACGCGGTGGGGTCAAACTTTTCTTCCCCCCCTCTTCATCTTCAAGCCCCATATGTAGACGAGCATAACCCCCCTCAGCTATAGAGCGCTGCCGCAGTCGTCTTTTGTTGGGGTCATCTGACATCGTCTCCTGCTTGTCTTCGTGGCTTTCATCAGCAGACGGATCCTCCTCCTCCTGTGGTATCAACTCCTCCACCTCTTTCTTCACTTTAGCTGGGCGCCCTCGTTTGCGTTTCTGCGGTGTAGATGCGGGCTGTGCCGGAGCTGATTCTGCCTTCTCCTGAGGCGATGGTGGCACCGTCACCGTCTGCGGCCCGCCAGGGATAACCACCGATTTGACGACCTCCGAGGGGCTCACTTTGTCTGGGTCTACATTTAGAACAAATGATCCTGTTTCAGCGACCTGAGGCTGCTCCATCGCCAGGCAGGCTGAAACCACAGCGAGGGACTCACTGGCTCCAGCTTGTCCACTATGGGTGACCACAGTCATCGTCTCTCCCTCCAGTCCTTCTGAACCGCCTGAAATAAGAGTGACCGTCTCTCCTGGCGCCGCCTGTCCACTGTGAGTGATCAGAGTCACAGTCTCATTCTGCGCCACCTCTCCTCCATCGCCCTCCACAGCCTGGGTGACAACTGTCATTGGCTGCTGAATGTACGCCTCTTTGGGAGGTTCGACAAAAGCGACCTCACTGTGGGTGACCACCGCCTTGCCGTCACTCTGTATGGTCACCATGTATGCACCAGAGTCTTCCTTTGAGCCCTCTTGAGAAGCCTGCGGGCTCGTCACCACTGTGTGGATGTCTCCTCTTTGATACACTGTCAGTTTCTGTTCCTCCACTTGCTTATGCACAGACTCGCATATCTGCAGAACCTCCATCATCAGCAAATGCCGGGCAAGGGTGGCAATATCTGCCATCACGCAGAAATTAAACGTAAGCATGGAAGTGTACGCAAAATCCAGCAGCGGTAGGAAGCTGGCTTTGGTGAAACCTGGAGAGAACAGAACGGAGGTTAAAACTAATGGGCCTGTGCAAAACTGAGCAGAAATCACTAAAGCAAAGGCTCACCAGACAGGTCAACCACAGCTTCGTGTGTAGACGCGGCTCCCTTCTCGAAAAAGAGCTCGTTGAAGTATTCGCTGCACGCTGCCAACACAGCTTTGTGTGCGCGGTACTCCTCTCCTTCAATCAGCAGCGTGATGTCACAGAACTGATTGGTGAGGCGCTGCTGGTTGAGTTTGTCCAACATGGTTTGACTGTGTTTGGGCAGGAACTGATTCACCTCACCCTTACTGTCCACCTGAAAAGCAACAAAAACTGCATTAATTAACACTCGAATAACCATGTTCACAGTTGTGATGCCTGTGATACTCACAAAGACCAGCTCATGCTTGCTCATCGTGTTCGGTTTCTGTTGAGAAGACGCAACAGTGAAGATTAAACCATCATCTCCGTCTTCTTCCTCCTCTTCCTCATCATCTTCGTCTTTAACGTTGGCAGCCGCCCTGCGTCTCTCCGGCCGGGCCGACAGCCGCGCTCCGTCGTCTACGCTCCGCCTGCTCTGACACTGAGCACACTCTCTGATGTGGTCTTTCACATTTTTCAGGATACCTGAGGGCATTACAAAAAAAACAACACGTCACTCACATATATCAATATATTACATGACAATGACCATAGTGTTTCCTGTTTATGTTATATATATATATAATCCTGTAAAAAGTCCGTGTGGTGCATTCAAGTGCGATAAGACATTGCATTGTTTAGCATTGAATCTTAATCTCAATCAATCGTCAGTGCTAGTTGGACCAACATACAAGTAGTTAATGACTAATTTATCCACCAGGGGGCGACAAAGAGCAACTCTGTAGCAGTGATGGGATATTTATATTTTCACCAGCTCTCTGTCTGATTTAATGGCAGCACAGGCGTTATGTCCACTCATTTCGGGCTCATTGTCTCACCTCTCCACCAGTACTTGTGTGAGATGGACTCCCATGTGAGCTGCTGGTTGAGGTGCTCCCCTCCTCTGGTGATGTGCGCCTGGTTGATGAGTTCCCTCCTCCGGCCGTCCTGCAGTACCACCTCCAGCTCCGTGAAATCATTCTGGCCCTTCAGTCGACGCTGATAAAACAAAGTCCCGTTTCTAACAACGTAGCATGTCGCTGCTTTGCGTATTTTCCTCTTGGTGTTGCCGGGCGTCCCCGGCGCGTACGGCTCCCGTTCATCTGTCAGATAACGTATGATTGCCAAGTAGCTTTCTTCACACGACATGGCTCAGGGGACCCGCGTTTTTCAGGCCAAGTTACGGATTTATCTCGAACAGCAGAGCCCTCTTCGGACGTCTAAAATTAAGATGTCAATTTTATGCGACACTCAGAAAGTAAATAGCGTGAAATAGAAACGCCACAACAACATTTTAAATTGTTTTACAAAGGTGGAACTGCAGTTCGTAACCGTCAGGGTAGACCGAACAGACAAAATGGCTGCTGCACAACCGGATGTTGCGTCAGCAATGGTGGCGGTACGTTGTGAACGTAATCTACCACAAGAGGGCGCAACGTCCACATTTATAACTCGAGATACGTATCGAACAAAAACGGCATTCTTTTAGATTTCGGCATTTACACAATATATAATATAAGAATAATGCGGGTCTTTACATTCAGTAGAAGTTAATATTGAGGAGAGGGGGACATAGGTCACATGTCGAGTTATAAGAAAGATTTTCAGTCAATAATTTTAGGCTCAAAGTTTGTAAGAGGTTGGATACATTTAACCAGGTTTCCCATCCATCCTGTATAAAATAAATAAAGAAATGTTTCAGAACCTACTGTAAAGGTGAATTCATTTGGAGGCAGTGTTTCGACTGCCCACATCTGAGGTGAGTAGTAACTCTTCTACTAATATTAAATCAGTATAGTTTTGGGTTTGTTTTTTTTACCTTTTTTGTGCAGGAGGTTCACTCCAAACATGTACCATGAGGCCTCTGTGTCATTTCAACCTACAGCAGCTGTCATGACTTGTAGTTTCCTTTTGTATGCTACAACACTACATATTTCATGTTTTAAAGTGTGCATTAATGCTTTAGTTGATTGATGTTATACAGATTTTTTACTTTCTTGATTTTGAGTGACCAAACCTGTGAAATTTTGTCTCACTGTCACATTTAAGTACGAACGTGGAACCTGAAAAACGCGCGTTAAAGTGCACATGTTTGAGGAGGAAAAGCAATGTTTTGAACCCGTGTTCCAGCTTTTAAGCATAAATATCTGTCAGTCAGTGTCTAGTTTTACATAATCAGCTTGACAGAAGTGTAGATAAGCTAACCTTCACAGATAATAAGTCATATATCTGAGTCTACTGTACAAACTCATTCCACATGGGTACAAGCATCCTAAGTGTCACTTCTTTGGATAAAAGTCTTTCCAGCAGGCCAGCTATCTGAGATTTGTAAGAACTGAGATCAAGGTTTCAAAAACGCTAACGTCAGTGAAAATGTTAGCATGTTTAGCAAGTATAATATTTACCTTTGTTAGTTTAGCGTGTTTACCATGGACAAAACACAAAGTACAGCTGAGGTTAATTGAAATGCGATAAGTTTATTTGATCATAAATCGAAGTGTAGGACAAGTTAAAAATGTGATGGTGGAAAACTCAGGAGATCACCGGAGTCACTGGGATACATCGAGACACGTTGTTCTGGGGACATTAATGTCTTTACAAAATGGTGAAAACTTTGTAAAAACTTTGATCCAACTGATAGTTGTTCTTTCAGATGACAGATGATCTTTCGGGAAAACTTCAAGTCGTTATTGAATGACATTTAAACATTGGACATTTAAAGTTGGATTAACAGGCCTTAAAAGGAGCGCTACAGCATTTGTTTACATGTTGGCTTTCGCAAGAAGGAATTATTCACCGCAGCGTCACATTTTCACACCGAATTACTCCGATCCGCAGGGGAAGGGGGCGACACATAATTTGTCGCTCATCCGTGTGTTACATACCAAACCTGACATCAAACACCGGTCAGTATGTGTCTCAATGCTGCATTCCACAGCTCTCTGAACCAAGGACAAATAACATTCACAACTCAAATTAAATCAGTATTTGTCACAGATGATGGCCCTGACTGGGACTTTGTCTTTTTGGGGGATGAAATATTTATTCAGTGTTTATTCATACTGTCTACCGTCCAAGTATCAGACTCATTTCCCCTTGATGCGATGTGTTGTTTAGCCAAATACTCTCACTGGTCCTTTTCAGCTGGTTCAGAATCTGTCTTTGTGGCCTAAACTAAACCCTGACCATAAATCCCTGACTCACTGAGTAAACTGGTGACTACATACCCACAGCACCTAACACACACACGAGAGGTCAACCTATAAACTCCCTTTTCACGTTCAGCTGCACAGGACTGAAATAATACAAGTGTTGGACTATCTGATTTTTTTCAGATCCTCCACCTTGTGTTGGTTTCTTCTTTTGTCATCCTCTGTCTCGTTTAAGTTCCCATACAGAGATGATTTAATGGCCCCGGTTCTCTCCCCTAAGAGGCAGAGATTTAATATGTTTATTCTCAGTTGCTCTTGGCAGCCACCTTTAACACGTGCCACAGAGTGTTTATATGAACGCTGGGAAAGAGTTTATTTGCATCCTCTCAATGCGTTTCTGTGTCAGAGGATATTCATTTTCTCTGTTAAGGTTTAAATGGGACATCACAGGTCTCTTGAATGTTGAATCTAATCAGTGACACATTTAAATGTATTACACAACAAAAGGACTTCTTTCTTCTTCTTCCTGGTTGAGGTATTTGCTCGTTTCCTCCTCTCTAGAGGTATTGTTTGGTCTTATGCCGGAAAACTGGTACTGAGACAAAGGCATTCATGACTCAAACCAGTTTCAGACAGGTAAAAACACAACACGCTCTCTTTCACGTCAAGGGTTTCAGGCGTATGCAAAGTGGAGGGAAATCTGTGGCACAGCAGTGGAGTTCAGTTGTACTAAAAGCTAAAAGTTAGTAATGCTTATCCGCCCTCTAGCTGAGCGTTAGATGAGGAGATCAATACCACTCTCATGCCTGTGCAAGAAGCTATATGCAGGAGATAAGAACAGAATGAAAACATCAAGCCGAGCTCTGTGCAAACATTAAAAAAAAATATGCTGCACTTTTGAAGCTCAACAGAGGGGGTTATGTGCCAGACTATTTCTTGGATGTACTCATTTAACACCGCAATGAAAGGAACGAATGTATTTCTCCAAACTGTTCCTTCAAACATGGCTGCTGGGTTGGGTATGACCTACATTAGGTTGATTGTGGTTGCTGATGTGCTTTCGTGCTCTCCTGTTGCTATACTAGACTTATGTAGCTTATTTCAGGGAAGATGTTCTCTCTAACGTCTCTATTTTTAACACACACACACACACACACAGGTTACATTGTGGATGGCTGAAAATGGAAAATCCAATCCAACTTGAAAGCAGATTTAGACAGCATCTCCAAAACCCATTTCCTGTCCTGTACTGATCTTCATAACTGCTTTTTTATCTGTACAGTTTGTGTTCTTCTATCTAAGAGTTTGATACGTGTGTGCACAATACTGCTGTATTTTGTCTGAAAGCTGCCTCTTGATAGATAAATATTTCTTGATGTGCATGTGTTTGATTTTGCATCTTGTTAAATCTGGCTGCATTTGCCTTGTTATCTGTATATGCCTTTTATGCCCTCTTTAGCTCATTAGCCACTTAAATGCTCTCATCATTGAGTGAGAAAGGGGAAATTGCACCATCATATAAACTCCCATAAAAGAGGTTTAAATGCTCTCCTACCACAGTGGCTCATTCTGACTGGAAAGGCTGTAGAGCATTTGGCAAAAGTGGCAAAAATACATGAAGTCATCGAAGACACAGTGGATATGTTGTAACTATTCTTTTTTCACACATTCTCTTTAACATCTGTACACCTCACGTGACATACAGATGTACGTCACACTGTTTCACTCATTCTCTAACCTTGAAACGAGAGGGAGTAAACATGGCCTCTGGCACTGTGGAGCGCAGAAATACTACTGATCAGAGCCCCTATTACCCGCATGGTTGGCCATTTGGCATTTGGTTGTATATTTGCTGTCGAATCTTTTTCCACTCGGTTTAAGCAAGCCAGTGTTGACTGTACACAGAAACTTTAAAACTTTAAAAACTTTAAAAAATAGGTTGAACAAGCTGAGTTCTATTTGTTCTAATGAGTCTGCTTATAGCAGTAATAGTACTCAGATCTTAAGCCAAAGTACCAATACAGCAATATGAAAATATTCCATTACAAGTCCCGCATGAAAACTACTCCAGTAAAAGTACATAAGTATTACCAGCTTGATGTACTTAAAGTATTGCAGTATACACTATATAAAACATAATTAATTATTAATACTGAAGCATCAGTGTGTTACTGTTGTAGCTGCTGCAGGTGGAGCTAATTTCAACTACTTTATATAGAGTTAGCTACTTTAGTCCAGTGGTTCACAACCTAGGGGTCAGGCCCCTCCAAAGGGTCACCTGATCCATCTGAGGGGTTTTGAGATGAATGAGGTGAAATGTGACCTGACTACACACTGCTGTTAGTAAGAAGTCAAAATGGTTTGAAATCACTGGTTTTGTCTGGTTTGTATGCGTTGTATTTTAAAAGCTTGTTATACCATTGTGTCAAATTTTCATCTGAAAAGTAACTAAAACTGTCAACTAAATGTAGTGGAGAAGAAAGTACAATATTTCCTTCTGAAATGTAGTGGAGTGAAAATCTCTCTGACTGTTGTTGTTGTTAATGGTTTCAATCAGTTGTTTATGATAGGTGTCCCACAAGGATCAATATAAGTTCCCTTGGTATTTTATCTATACATATAATATTGCATGTATATATAGCATCATATTTATTTTCCATCTGACCATTGCAATGTCTATTCGGTGTGTTTAGTATCATCTACTGCAAACCAGGCCTTCTCCTGGTTAATGTTGCTTTTGACCTCTTTTATTCATTTAAAGCTTGTTCTGTACTAGAGCTGCAGTTGATTAGTTTACCAACAGAAAATGAATCTGCAATTATTTTAATAATCAAATAATCTTTTCTCTTATTTTTTAAGCAGAAATACCAAACATTCTCTGGTTTCAGTTTATCAAATAAAAAATCTAAAGGTTTTGGACAGGTCAAATCAAGATATCAAAGTGAACATCAGGACTAAAAAAAATCAATTTGGATTTTTGTAGTTTATAGCTATTTTTCATAGCTAAGCTTGTTTCTCCCTTCAAAACATAAAACCATTATACAAACCACTATAATATCCACATTGGATTAAGCAAATATTCTGTCTTCTTATAGTAACATTGACTTACTGATATTTTTAATAATATTATTTTAATTAGCTGTTGTGAAGTGAAATGTAATGTAATGCAAATGTCATTTGTCCTCAGGTCTTTCTTGTAAAATAGCTCTCCCTTTCTGCTTATAGACTGCCAATGTAAACTTCTGCTCACCCCATTAGCACATAATGCATGTGGAAGAGTTGAGGAACCTATTTAAAGGATATTATTGATCTGAGGTTGAGATTTGCAATCTAGAATTGAGATCTTCTATGTGTCTTGCTACACTAATGGTTCTGTATTCAAGCTTAAATGCAGGCAGAAAGATCTTGTGTCTGACCCAGACTACTGGGCAAGATAAAGATGTCTGTCTAAGGACAAACACAGCTGGGGAAGTGGACGAGTGGAGACTGCCTTATCTTTCATTGTCTTGCTCTTGCTGTGCCCAAGGCCAGACACATTGATAGAAAGCTTACTATGGCTCTTCAGACACCAGAGTACTTTTCCATTACATACTGCCAGAGAAGAATCTCTGTGCCAGCTGTAAATATGCCAGAAAGGAAGATGCGGACATACCTGAAGATGAAAATGTACCGGAGGGGAGGAAAGTCTGACGTGGAGGACACTGGCATTCAACACAATTTGTTAAGGAAACTGAGCTCTGCAGCATAGAGGCCATGAATGGATGACGATGATGTAAGAGCTCACAAACACGGCTCTGCTTATGTCACCGCTTTTGCTTATCCTTCAGTGCTTTGTTGTCTGGCTGGCTGAGAACGACTGACATATTATGGGTATTTACAACATACTGACGGTAATACATTAAAACATCCTGCACTCTTTGAGCGCTGGAAAAGCACAACAAACATCGATTGTTGGAGAAAATCTGAGATGAGAAAATAGTTGTTGATTTATTGAAACGTCAGTGTGAAAGTCATCATGAAACTTCGAAAAGGGTATACGCCGATTTTAATTGTTCGATACATGATTGGTGCAAGAAAGCTGACATTTAATGCAACGACATGTCAAAGGCCACTTGGTCATGAACAGTCAATACTTGGAAAGCAGTGAAGAAGTAGATATTCTTAATTTTAGTCCCCATATGTATCCTACAATTCCCATAATACAACTAGCATATAATATCTGTGTAACTGGCCCTTTAAAAGTTTTGTCAACCATCAAGCCAATGAAAAAATCTGGTTCCAACATCTAGTATCTGTTTATCGTGGAGGGGAAAAAAATACAAAGTTGTGATGACAACAATGTAAAAGTGCATCCAGTGAGTTTGGTGCTGTACCTTTTGATATTTACATTGTGAGAAACTCTGGGAGTGTATCTAAACTCTGGGTCATAGTTGGGCTCCACACAACTAAGACATGAGCACGTGCTCGATGGTGTGAGAAGTGCCTGTTTTGTGTAACACAATACTGTTTGAGTCTTGCTCTTCTCTCTGCCTGGGCCTCCGGCCAACAGACAGATTAACACGCTGACAAGCCTCAGTACATTTTTTACACTCACAGCCTTGACCTTTCACCTGGAGGGACATCCAGTAAAAACGCAGAATAGGGTCTGACACCTTTTCAAAAGACTTTGCACTCTCTGTGGCATCATTTGTTTCGTCTTTAGACTTCCAGGAAATACAGCCACAAGCTCATCACGGCTAATGAGAGCAGAAAAAAAAACTGGCATTTTGTGGTGTAATCGAATGACTGGAAACACCAGATGCAGGATCCAGTCAACTCTCTTCATCACAGCTCATAAAGCGTCTAATTTATTCGGTGCCGTTTCACTACAAAGAATTCACCAATGAAGAATCTAAGAGCAATAATGACGCTTTTGTCTAGAGGTGCGCTGCGAGCAGAGAAAGTGAGAAAGCCAAAGGGAAGGTCACTGAGCTCACCTTACACCTCTTGTTCCCACAATGCATTGGCTGCCTCCCAACTCACAAACTTTTTGATCCATGGACCCAGAGGGGGGAAAAAAAGTGAGTAAGCTGTTATTCTTAACTTTAAATCTCAACTAGCTTCTATTATCTGACACCATAATTTTGTGATCACAGGACGAGCACAAGTTGACTGTGTAAACACGAGTGCGGAGCTCCCTCCTGAGTCCTCAATGCAAAGAATCTTTCCCCAGAGCCTGCGACTGGGAACTGCAACGCTCGGGAAGTAGAAGATTCCCATCAGTCTTATTGTTCATGTTTATTCCCCCCCAAAAAAATAGTTTTATAGACTGCGAGTTGAAGAATCAGTGAATACATTTTGACTGAATAATCAGTGTGTTGTTGTTGTTCACAGGAAATCAGATGAATACTTAGGCTGGATGTGATTGAGCTCTTACTGGAAATGCCAAAGAGGCTCTTCAGTCAAGCGCCATCACCAATGCGGAGATCTCAGATTGAACACTCAAAACCAACGTCCTCATTAGTGACTACAAATCACTTTATCTGCAGGAGTGGAGCTGAATCACATCAGAGGACACACCCCGCACTAATAACCTGTGCCATGCCCATCAAGCCACGGGCTGACACATGTTTCTCTGTCCCTCCCAGGGACAACAACCTCTGCTGAGCTCACGCCACCAAATATGTACTGTACTGTACATGCTGACACACGTGAGCCGGGCAGACTGTCAGCAATTTCATGTAGTGACGATTTAAATTAAATCCCATGTTGTCATGTCATCTTACAGCAGGTATGCATGTGAAAAACAGTTAAATCGTCAGAGAATCCATTAAGGGGGTTGGTTAACTTAAAGTATTTACCCATACAGAAGGTCGTGGTGAACAGTTTTCAACTGAACAACTTTCTACCACAAAAATAGTGTTAAACTTCCTGATTGTTTCTGGGATGAAATGTTGTCGTTCAATTGTGGGTAAAGCAAAACTTTAGTAGCTTCCTTTTGTTTGATGTCCTCTATTAGGATGAATTCACATCATTACAATTATGTTTGGCAAATAAAAAAGTTGGTCAAACTGAGTTTTTTGGTGGGTCTACCCTGCACTGCGCCCCTTGTTGTCAGACATGAAAAGAGGCAGCTGTTTTTGTCCTCAAGTGAGAGCAGTGAGAGCAGGCAGAGGCTCCCTAAAATAAACAGGCTATCTGTGCAGCCCCAGGGCTGGGTCAGGGTCACACTCCATGGTGCACACTCACTCGGGCTCTCCCTGAACCACATCCAAACACAGCCCCTCACTTCTGCACTGGCTGAGAGCTGAGAGCAGAGCGCTTGACTCGAATTCAGTGGAAGGCAGAACGTTAAAAACTACGTTGTTTTTAACAGACTGACTCTAGTCTTCTGCAGTGATGCTCTAATTGGGCAATGTTAGCATGCTAACACAATAGCAATGCTAACGTTGCTAGCACGCTGATGTTTAGTAGGTGATGTTTACCATGCTTACCGACTCAGTGACGTGTTAGCACGCTAATACACACACTACTAAACATAAAGTACAGCTGAAGCTGATGGGAAGGTTTGCACGTATTAAATCATAAACTATACTATATTTGAAAAAATCAAAATTGTGATGAATATGATGATTAGAAAAGACAGAGGATTACAATTCATCCAATCAATAATTCAGTCTAGACCACAGTGGTGGGCTAACTAAAAGCTCAACAGACAGGTCAAACAAACATGCATTTATAATACCAAGAGTAATACGTGATCTTTGTTTGCCATCGGGGGTGTTTTACAGACGCCTCTTTTGTCTGTGGGAAAATGAAGGCCTTATGGGCCTTATTTCCACTGCAGTAAGTGGCCACCAGGGGAAACTGCCAGCACGAGTGGGGCTGTAACCAGGTCCTTTAATACAGAGAAAAAAACACATCCATGGGTGGAGCTGTGGGTGACGTCACCGCCACTAGAATGTGATTAATATGCTCTGGTGCCAGTTCACCTGATTAGGTTGATATTCTTTTTTTTTTTTCAATATTTGTAACGGAAACCACTGAGAAAATAGACAGAAGCAGACTTTGGAATAGCAGGAAAAGCACAGGTGTTAATAACACTAACGATAGCCGTGTTTTCAGCTGGTAATTAATGTAATTAATTAATCTGCTGTGAAACGTCAGAATGTCTGCAGCTTCATGAGCAAAAATCAATTTGGATTTGGAAGAGAAACTCAGGTTTAGTCCCCACCCCTCCCCCGCCCCGGTGTTCTGTGCACTGAACAAACTTGTTTTGGAGCGCTAAATTAATTTTACAAAGGATTTTCTGTGTGAATGCCACAACGTCTTATTGAGAGAAGCTGTATTTGCCTTATTCTCAGCACCGGCTGCACAGAAGCCTCACTGGATCACAAATAATGAACTCACATTCACTGCTCCAGCTGGCTTCAGCCTCTGAGCGGAGAGAAAGAAATACTGGAGGATCGGCTGTGAGCAGAGAAACATCCTATGCTCTCTTTTCTATTCAGACATGATTGGTATTTGATTAAAGAGGCATAATGGTAGTAAGTACTAAATCATTGTTAAATTATTTTCATGTTTTCGTGGTTCTCAAAGGGGCCCGTGAGGGGGTTCCAGGGGGTCACTGGCAAAAGAAGAGGGATAATTTGTTTTTATTATGATTCCATCCATAAGTAGGCTAACAATGATAACACATTGTGTCAGTTTAGGGGTCCTTGGTGTGAAAAGGATTGAGGATCATTGCATTAATTGATACAAGTGAGCTTTGTGCTTTTTTATGTCTCACTGGTTACAGTGGGTGCTCTGCAGTGTTTTCTGACAATTGAAATATGCCAAATAATAGCTTACATGTAGAGAATATGAAGCTAGTTTATTTATGTATTTCTATGTAATTTAAAATTGAATGTTGTATCATTTTCATCATTATTCAGTATTTGAAATTTAGAGGTTGGCAAAAACAGGCAAAAATATTCCGGTAGCGCTCCAGATTTAAAATATAGACCTGTAAATGTGCATTACATGTCCCCTTTAATAGTCGAGTCAGATTTCATACATTCTGTTCAAAACATAAGAAGTTAAATTTCTTTTTTTTGTTACCATAAATGTATACTTAGCTCTTAATTATAAGGTGACTAACTGCAGATTCTAAAAGTGATTGCAGTAAGGAGACTTTAATAGCTTTCTGGCTCCTCCTATAAACTTTAATTACAGACAGTGTGAATATTGTTTTGAAAGGATAGTTTTTTTATCCAGCTGTAATGAAAACGTGTTGGAGGGAGAAAAGAATAGAGCAGGAGAATACATCCCCTCGTCTTTTCCAGCTCAGGAAGGAGACTTCCCCCACAGGGACTGTGGGTCTCTGTGGGAAGGAAGCCTCTGCAGGCGTGTGGCTCGCTATCGGCCACTGGCTCAGGGGACAGCTGTGTCGCGCCGCGGTGTTTGGCCCCGTGCCCCGAGACAGCAGTTGCCATAAACAAACAGTGCTGAAAGCTACTGGCCTAGTCCCCAGCTCTTTTCAAGACGGTGCAGTGAGCCTGCTGACCTTCACTCAGCTCACTCCATTAACGTTGAATAGATTTTAACAGCACATTGGAGAGTTGAGCTGGTAAAGAAATGCTGCTTGTACTGTTTAAAACAAGTGCACTGAGAATGAGAACAAAGTGGTTGCACTTTATTTATCCATGTTTAATCAGTTACTGCTCACCTTGAATTCACGTTACTGGCATTAACTGAAAGTGTCAGTTAATGCCGTAAAACAAGTTTTCCCTCGTCTTAAAATTGCAGCATGAAAGCTAAACAATTTCATGCCTCAATGTAAACATTGAGTAATTGGCGTGAATGATTGATTAAGTGTAATTTTAATAGTACTATTACTTAATAGTTCCACATTATGCGGAGTGCACTTCTTCTTGGCGAACGTAGGATAAGAAGATCAATACACCACAATACCCCAGCCAGCCAGTGGACGGTTATCTTATCTTATTTTAACATGAAGACTAAATGCAGGGGAAAACAGGAACTAATCCAGCATATAATCCCCATTAAACCGCAATTTATCATTATTACTTTTTACACTTCAGGTTATGTACGGATTAGACAAACAACGTACAACTTGTTATTAGTGATCTTCAGAGGGCCTGGTAGACAGATTTTTTTTTCCTTTTAGACATAAACTGAAAGTTGCATGAGATACATGAGATGTTTATAATTTCTCCCCCATCTTTGATATTTGACAAAATATCAGAGCCTGTCCTCTCAAGAAAAAATGACACTATAGGTCGCAAATTCAGCGGCCAAAAATCCGATAAGGTGTTGATATGGTAATCCCTGAAGTCAGACCCTTCCAGCAGTTTGTGAGCACACAAACACACACTCCGTCTTTGCAGCTTTGTGTGTTATGGCAATATAAAGCAGGGTTGAGTTTACTCTCAGCCAGGTTAAGCCCAAAGAAGCTGTTAATATTGTCATGGCTGAGTTCATCCTCTTTGTGCTTTTGGAAGGCTTATATTCTCATACTACACAACTTTCCCAGGACATTGTTGCTGTTTTTGCAGTTACCTTAATAGTCAAAAACTTTCAATGAATATTCTTTTCTCTTTATATTTATTTTCAAAAGTTACATCTTTTTATGAAGGTTTCTCTTTGTTATATTGTTATATATATATATTGGATCATGCCTAAACTTGAACACAGTACAGTTTTACACTAAATAAATGACCTTACATCAAAAGAAGGAAATAGTTACATGAGTTTCAGTACAGTATATAAATTGCCAAACTGAGCAAGACAGTTTAATAAAGGAGGGATCCAACGTCAACTGAAAGTGTGTTGGACGCATTTCATCGAAAGAGCTTGTGGAGACTTCCAACACACACACGGTTGTTCCAAGTGTTACTTCCAAGGCAGTATCCCAATCTGTTCTCCCCGCACAGCTCACTGAATGCTTTTTGCGAAACATGAAGTTGAAAATGTAAATGTTCAGTGCCTGTCGCAATGTTTTCCACCGTCATAAACACACCATCAAATAATTAGGTTTGTTTGTTGAGACTTGCCCTTGCTGCCAAAAGACTTCCAGTTCCTCCCTAAACTAAATGAAAAAACACTTTTAAGCTCCAAAGTATTTGGCGTAGTCCAAATCTCCTGTAGATCCTCTGCGTTGATGTTTATTTGAACAGTTACCTAGCAGTTATTTTGCATGCTCGACTGGTTCCATAAAATGTAATTATACAGTATTATGTTATTATCTAAATGTATGAGTAAATATGTTTATGGAAATGATTAAAAAAAATCTGCTTACAAGTCTATAAATTCTCAAATTCACAATCAAAGTCGGTCATTCTGCACAGGATGTATTTCCACTGCCGATCTCTAAAAAAAAAAAGAAGAAAATCCTGTCAGTTCATAAAATCATAAATCATCACATATTTTAGTTAGTTCTAGTTATCTCCGCCAATAAAATCTGGTCCCACAGGCCTCGCTATAGAGATCGTTCCTTCCAAGTCAGTCACAAGAAGAGTTCAACAATCTTTGGATATAATCTAAAGCCAAACTGCTGCACCGTGGGATCAGAAGTTATCAGGGAGGAAAAAAACAGCTGCTGTGAACAAACCTAAGCACACCACTGAATGTGGTCTGGGCACCTCGGATAAAGTAGCCATAATTGGGGATAACCATCTCGGCCTCTTCTCTGTAGTGTTCAGGAATATCAGTGGTCTTCCTGTGAAAGACAGATGATCAATAACACTGTCACGTCTGTTAAATATGTGTATGATAATATATAGTACCAAGTTCTCCACAACAAAGAGAATAAGCACATTTTCCAAAATGTCAAACTTTTCTTTAAATATGTTCTTGGCCTTTGTGAGAACGTACATGCAGGAGTAGGGACAGCGGCGTTTGTAGTAGCAGCAGTAGAACTGCCATTCCCGGTCAAGAACGGATTCAAAGTACTTGCTTTGTACGCCCGCTACCAGGCCGTTACGAGTGCACGTAGAAGTCCTGCAAAGACACATGAGAATCATTAAGTTCATAACATATATACATATAGTGTTATATCTTCTACCAGCTGGGTTTAGTGGCAATACACACACACTGGAGTCAGCTACCAGCATGTACCACTGCTGTTAGTCGATTATTAGCATTCTCTGAATATTGGCCTGATTAATGTGGCTGGTAAAGTCTAAATGTCCTTCCCAGCTGGACTCAGTCCAAACTGGTTTAATCCAGAACAGAAGTCTGTAGAGGCGACCGCGATGCTCTTTAAGAGTAGTAGCTGTGGAAGAAAGTGGGAGGTTTTAATCTGTTGTCTCAACAAGTTCATGCAATGCAACAGATTTTAACAAGGTCCCCTTTTGCAGGTTTTGCAGACTGTTAGCTCGCCAGGCTAATGCTAATGCAGCACTCTGTTTCTCCTCCTGTTGTGAAAGAACTGAAGCTTTATGCATAAAAAAAAACCCCTGAACCCAGCGGGTTCGTGTGTTGGGTCGGGTTCAGGTCAGGATGCTGAACTCTACAGCCCATACACTCCAGATTCTTCCATTCATTTCTGCTTTCAAAGCATTTCAACATAAAATTTAAGAAATTTCTTGATAAAACACTGATAAACATTTTAGTTAAGAGAAGATGTGTCCATATCCTTTAATGTAAAGTGTGTTGTTGGTTCTCTTTCACATGTTCCGTCACCACAACATATCCAAGAGTACCAGGTCCAAGCAGCAGGAGCTGCCGCATGTGTAGACGTTTGTCATGGCAACATGGGGGTGGTTTCCCTCAGCCAGTGTAATTCAAACAGTGTGCTTGTCTTTGAATCAATGGCCTGGGTGCAGTTGAGCTTAAATGGAAGTAAATCTGAAGAGCACAAACTGCTCTTTAACTTGGCAAAGTAGGTAAAGTGGAGTTAAACTGTCCTTGAGTTTAATAAGTCTTTTAATTAGATCAACTTTTAGCACAGCTGATGGTTATCCAAGCATGTTATATATAAGGTTTTGGCATTTGTAAATGTTTAAAATTAAAATATCACCTGACTTTGTGTAAATGAAGGCTGCTATATGAAGGAAATTAAAGGCTAGGACAAGATTTATCTTCTTCATCAGTGGATACAAGAGATTCATGTAGCCACTGGCTGACTATTTCCACTATTTTTATTGAACAGGCTTTTCTTACTATCTTATTATATATATATATAACTTACCTATCTTATTTTAGAAAAGGTGCAGAGATCGCTGTAACATGTGGTTTAAAATACAGTGTGAAATCTCTGCAAAGTCTATTGCATGAATCTTGTTCAAATTCACTGGAGGGAGATAGTCATGTTCCCTGGAACTGTCCGTTGGAGACATAGACGTCTACTCTGGAGTAAGACTCCAGCCAAGGACAACTTGGCTTAGTTTCTCTGAATGAGAACACAGTGGAAAGAATTAGTATTTTTTTTTTTATTAAAGTAACAGAAAAGATACACATATTAAACGTTTGAGGTAAAATCTTGTTTTATTAGACCAGATCATTAACTAACAGTCATGATTGGTATAACCTGTTGTCATTTCAGGAATGTTGTTATTTTAGTAAAATCTAATTCAATGTCTTTCCAGTTTACATCATCGTTATGAAACAGTATTTTATTGAGTGAATACAGTATCTCCACTTAGTAACTACTTGCGTTATAACTTGGCTAAGTTTGAACTTACAAACAGTTCATCCAACTCACTCCCTGCTGGGTTTTTTTTATGTTTTTAATGACCATCCTCTGGTTGCAGCTGTATCTCCAGACCTCATTTTACGCTCCAGATGAGGTCACCTCCCACCCACAACACAGGTGCTTTTGTTCATAAGCAATATTCAGGAGCAAACTCCCTGCAGGCTTTGTATGGGCATTTGTTGTCCGCTAATAGTCGACCTTTAAGCCTCGAGTTGGTCAAAATATGTTCTGTAGTGAAGGAATGTAATTAGTTAAAGGCATTCGTGTCTTTGATCGGTACTTCCTCCTGTTAACTAGAACAATAACCCACAAATGTCTCAAAGATGTGCCTCACACATGGTTTTCATATTTGTTCAGATTAATCTGATATTAATATATATATATATATATATATATATATATATATATATATATATATATATATATATATATATATATATATATATATTGCATGAGAGGAATAATTCCAAACATGTTTTCAGCTGTTGAGTAGGTTAAAAGTGAATCTTAAAAATGTGACTTATTTTGGCCAAAACAGTTACTGTAATATTGTTTACATTATTAATATAAACTGTGAAACAAAATGCCAGTTACATGTCATCAGAGTGAATTATGTGTATTTATATGCCATAGGCTAGACATCCTACCAAGAACACCACTGAAATTAAAGTTTTAAAAATCGAATGAATCCAACACTGTAAATTCTAGAAATGCATGCAACACAATCCTTAATGTCACCTCTGTCTTTCAGCACGGCTCAGCTATGGCTCTCTAAAAGTCACAGCAGATAAGAGATGACCTTCCAAGTGATATATGACAGAGGACGTACCACTCCAACCCAGCACGGTTGATGTCGTCCCACCAGCAGTCACTGGGCTGCCCGAGTCCTTCAGGTGTGGGTTGACACTCAAACGTCCACAAGCGGTCTGAGCCGTCCTGACTACTGAAGTAGCTCCTGATGGCCACGAGGACCTCACCGTGTGGGCACTGGAAGTTGAAGCTCTGGCGGTAGCCGTTGATCCAGCCCATGTCATGATGGTCATTAGACTGAGTTGCCACCGTGGTGAACAAAGACAACACCAACACAACCAGAGCAGGATTCATGTTGAGGGAGATGAGTCTTTCTGCTGCACTCCCTAAACAGCTGCCTCAGTTTAAACTGCTCCCACTTCACTGCGCAGATGTTTCATATCCTGGTGTGATGTGTCATTTGCTCCTCAAAGGACAAATCCGAAAGTGGATCTCAGTTATCATTTTAAGGTAGACTCCAAGATAGAGTATTAACAAAAAGTCAATGTAGATAAGGGTGTACCTTAAAAGACAGGACTTTTAGATTACATGCAATAATATGATATTTATATGATGCTTTATTAGACTCTTGGAAAAAAATCTTCACATGTTAAACATTTAATTGGTCAGATTGTTAACTTTGTAGTGTGATCATCTTCATAGTTTTTTTTTCAATATATTATATCACAAATGATTACATTAGATATCAAAAAATGTGAAGATATTTGGCAGATGAATGTTTCTTTAAGGCGGTATTGACTAACATGACAAAATACAAGAGCATAAGTCTAATAAATTGATTAATATTTACTAATACAGAAAATGTGTATTAATCCACAACTAAAAATAGTCCCCACAAATAGTCCCCCATATATCAATACATCGCCTACAGCTACATTACAGTAATTGAATAAAATGGTCACGCTACTTGGCTTTTACCAGTGACAACAGAGCCATCCATCACAGTGATTCATATAGCTGATAAACAGGGTGTCTCTGTGCAACATGACCATAATACAGTTGAAACCTCACACATTTTACTTTTAACACTAGCGTATGTATTTGATGGCCAGAATCTTCTCTGTATTACAGGAAAACAGCCAGTCGTTTCCACAGCGACTCTTGTTCCTGTGAAACAGTGTTCCTGTAAAAACTGACTGGCAGACAAATTAGACTCTGTAAGAAAATGCGCTGATTTTATTTATGGGTGTAGTGTTAGAATCACTTGCGCAGGTGTTGCTTTTTTGTCATACTTACATAATTCATGTCCTAATGAAAGATTTGATATTGTGTTTGACCACATTATGTCCCAGTTCAAGGAATTTAAACCTAAAACACATCCCTCAGTAATGGATATGAAAACTTGTGGCTTTTTTTTGTTTTTGTTTTTTTTGTTAAGAAGGTGGGCTGTTTTCACTATTTCAAAAATATAATAGGTACATATTTGACGACCCAGTAGCTCACCTGGTAGTCATCCCTATGTCATCCCCTTTCTACTCTCACTATCAAATAAAGTGGACATGTCAAAAATAGGTGCATATTTCAAGACAAACTATATGTAATGTAATATATACAGTAACACTACATTTATATAGTGGCCATTGTGCTGCCTTTAATTACTGAGGAGAGAAATCCGTTTTTTTAACCATGTGCTTGTTAATTTGATCCCATGCAAGAGATCATCTTCAAAGCGTCTAAAAATAAATAACAGCACATGTTCAGGAATAGGGTCTGACTGCATGAAGAGTTCCACAAAAGTCAAAATGGAGCAGAGCTGGGAGCTATTTATAGGCACTATTGTCTATTTAAAAAGCTCTATTTAGAGCGCTGCTGTTTGGCACTTTGGGAATGTAGGACTTCATTCACAATACTTTGATCTGACTGTGACATACAGACTGCAACTGTACCGAAGAACACATGATGTACCAGCGGGGCCTCTGATTGAAGGCCAGTTCACACAATGTTGCTTCAATTCACCAACATCACCTGTATTCACAAGTTGCTGATATTTCTTTAAAAACAGTGACCAGTGCCCACTATGTAATTCTTTTAAAAATAATTTAGTATCTAATGTATCTTAAATATCACAATAACAACATCTTTGAGGAAGATGTGCACACATTAAAGCCAGTCTTTTCTAAGGCAAATATTTGGAAGCTACAGAGAACATCTGCTTTTCATTATATCCAACAGCAGCTTTCATTACTAAGGCTGGCAGAATACCAGTCGGTTTTTTTTAAAGGTCATTATGTGTGCTGTTATGCAGCAGATTGCACATTTGCAGGAATGTAATTTATCATTTGGGTCCACTATGTGAGACAACAGTTGGAGCCATAGACACACACACATATATATGTATATATATGTATATATATATATATATACATCAACACATCCAACATATTGACCATATTGGCAACTGGCCTGTAAACAAATAAGAGCCACAGCAATATACGTCACACGATTCAGACATTCCAGTCCAGTCGGAACCAACATTTTCAGTTAAAGGGTTACTCCTACAATTTAATATTTTATTTCTATAAAGTTTGGGACTGTAGACATGTCAAAAAAAAAGAATGGTCAAATCAAACCAGCAGAGGTCGATATATCATTTTTTAAATATATATATCATTTTTAGTTCCTAGTATGAGTCTAATTCCAGAAACACTAGGTCCTATGATGCAACTTGATATTTTCTTACATTAGACCATCGCTGCCTCCCTAACTCCCACTTCATTTAAACCACACACTTCCAATTTTTAAAATGATTGAAATGCTCCTTTAATTTTCTTTTTTTTTTTTTTCACTACAACATGATTTAAGGAGAGAGCAGGGCTGCACTGGTCTCTCAGTGCTAGGACAGACTGTCTTTGTCCTGGGCAATCAGGGCACACAAGGAGCTGCCAAGAAGATAGTGTCCCATTCATAAATGTTTCAACAAAGCTGACATCTTGAGACTATCTGTTCAGGAGCAGCACAACCTGTGATGAAAGAAACATGTTATAAAATAATATTTTTTATAAATACAACTCTCTCTAGAACTAATATCCAGTTTGGCAAGCATCATTATTCAGCCTTAAACTATCATCTCTTGTCAATTACATAATGTAGAAGGCATTGTTGAAAATGGAGTGAGATGTTTGCCTGTAACAAACAGAGAAGTGTGAGAATAACCAAAGGGAAGTGAGTGGGCTTAAAGACGTGCCATGTTTAAATCAGTTCATCAACACCTGCCAGACAAACTCAGCATATACAGACAGCCTCATGTTGTTAGCAGACGTTACAGTAATTAAAGTTCTTAGTCAAGAAAAAATGTACACACTTTTGTTAAGCTTTTGTAGAGGAATAAAGGAGATACAGGATATTTTTGCCCATATTGTATGTCTAAAATTTCTGTCAAAAGCATGTTTGAAAATGACCACATATGCTACGTCTACACATGATTTCTTCTTCTTGAATGCTTTGCATTCAAACAGAAGCACTTTTGACCAGGCGTCAGTGGGCATACTGTATTCTAAATTACAGATACACAATCCAACTCTACTGTCAGTTATGTAACAACAGCTGAATTGTAAACTATTGCATTTAAAGACAGTCATTTCCATTTTATTTGGAAACGAGGCTACCGTTAATGACTCTACTTTGTCTTGTTTTTCTCACACTGCACTACAACACGTGTCTCTGCGTGAGAGATCCCGAGGACGTGCTAATGACATTCAATGGTAATCAGTCTGCATTAAGATATTAATGATATCATTCATCTGAATTGGCTTCACTAAGCAAATGCATCTTTTCTGTCAAATACTAATTCATCATCATAAAATGTACACAAAAGTGGTGCTCAATGTGTTTTCCGGTATTATGCTGTGTCCCAATCACCTGAGATGGCTCTACTACTAAGAGAGCAAATATGAGGTCCTCACCCTCAAAAACATTACAACTTCCCAATTTAAATGGAAAACACAATTCATTCATGCTTGCTTTTCTACTTTAGTCCACAAAAAGTAACTCCACATTAGGGCTACTGGGATTTTTATTTTAAAGGGATGTGGTTGACCATATTTGGCATTCTGGGCGTGTTTTTAATGAGCCTGTAAGCAGATGCACGCTGTTCCATTTCCATTGCCACTTTTACATGAAGCTGCTGGATTTTTTTTAATGTGCAATACTAAATGATTGGTGCCAAACAAAAATAAAATACCACAAAGTTCAAATAGAACCTGATGACTTAGTGATCAGTATAAAAAAAGTAAAAATATCAATCAATGTAGCTCTAATCGTTATGATCGTGGATCTGATAATTGTAATATGTACGGTAGATAATTCAACATGTACCGATCCTTCTAAACCCAAACAAGATAACGTGTCGCTGAAATTTTAATCTGTGTAAACTCTCATCAAAGTGAGAATTATCATCTAGATAATAATCTTTGAAAATATGAAGGGAGACAAACCATCAAAATGAATTCAAAATCAATCAATTCAACATCTTTGGCTATAATTATAAATGAATAGCGGGATACTTCACTACTAAAAACATAACTATCTCTGGTATGCAGGGTTATGCAAGTGCCACTGTGAGGATGTCAAAAGGTCCCTCAGCATGGCCGCTTTTCCCATAAGACCTTTGCTGTGTAATAGTGCTTCACTGATGAAATTAAGGGGCCAGCCAAAAGGCCACCATAATAACATCCAACAAAACAAATCACTTTCGCTTTAGGCTGTAACCTCATTAGAACAATGCGTTGTGGTTGCTCGGAGGACATGTCTGAGCCACGGCTAGCGGGCCAGGCAGGCGGAGATAAGCCTCACTGACAGTAGTGATAATGGGAGAGCAGGCTTGATTGCCTGTAAAATAATCATGCCCAAATATTTCAGGCACATGATACCATGTTCTCATTTATTTGGCTATATTGATGTCACAACTTCCCCCCTTGAGCTTCAAGGTTATCTGTTAGATTGTAAAAATTGACAAGAGCGAGATGCACTGGTTTCATTAAATGAACAGAAACGAAGAAACAAGCTGCGCAGGCATCGCACACTGCCCTGGTCTTGTTACCATTTTATCATAATGTGCATTTGCACAGATCTGTGTCTCGTGTTTTGACATTGTTGCTCACAAATGATCAAATGTATTAGTTCTGCTAGGAAAACCAGTGCAATTCTCATTTCCTCTGACAGATCCTGGAAAGTCAGGCTACCAGACCGAGAACAAACTAATATCAAGAGGCTCACCGCTACCGCAGTGATCTCAGTAATTGTTATTTTAGACAAACTGAAATGTGTCCTCAACTGTTTTGTGTAAGGGAACTAACTATAATGATCCTGCAGCTAGTATGCATATTTTCTTTTCTACTTTTAAACAGAGGATAACACAGGTTTTTGGTATTTATTTATGAAAACAGTGTTTCTACAGTTTAAAGCCTCTGTGATGTGACGCAAGATGGTTCATTCCCCTTTTACAATATGTAGCAATTCAACAATGCCGTCATCATTGTTGCCATATCCCCATTACAGTTTATAGTTATGTAATGATTTGCTGCTACTGTAATAATTCATCATTCATTGTAACCTATTCTTATCATCTATTGTAATTCATTATTATTTATACAATATGTTGTGTGTGTTGATTTGTTCTGTACATGTGACATCATTGCACGTCTGTCCGTCCTGGGAGAGGGATCCCTCCTCTGTGGCTCTTCCTGAGGTTTCTTCCACCTTTTTCCCTGTTAAAAGGTTTTTTGGTGGGCAAGTTTTTCCTCACTCGAATCGAGGGTCTAAGGACAGAGGGTGTCACTCCCTGTACAGATTGTAAAGCCCTCTGAGACAAAGTATTTTGTGATTTTGGGCTATATAAATAAAATTTGATTTGATTTGATTTGAAGATTTGTCCATTTATAGCATTCAACATTTGAGAGGACCCATTGTGATATTGACAAAAGCAGGGAAGAAGAAAACATGAAACTGGTGAACATGGATGGAAACAGAGATTAAATAACTTAAAGAAATTGACTTTGGAAATGTTTTAGTCGTAAGGAAATGCATTAGACACTTTGAGTAGAGCTCAAGGATAGACATAAAGTGTTTTGGTTAAAAAAATGAAAATATAACTTTTATTTGTTTACAGGAAAAGCTTCACGATGCCTTTAAGCTATGGGTGAGAGCGTCCATCTTCCAGCTGATTGGTTGCCTGTGTTGGACATGAAGTGATATTATGAGCTATTTTTAGTGTCCGGCCCCACACAGATAATGCACTACATTACAGTTCAGTTCAAGATGTCAGTTGGTACCAAAAAATTCATCCACGTTGGAGAATGTAGGGGGCGCTGTCACCGATAAATTACGACTAAATTGAGTATTGTGTTTCCTGTGTAGTACAATTAATTCTTGTCTCAATGTTTAATGACGGGCTCAACAAACGGACATGGCATCTGTAATCTAATTGGACCGCAGGAGAGAGGAGTGACTTGGCAGCGATCATAAATCAGTGGAGTGGAAAGTATAAGTGACACTGATTCTGTTCATGCCGTTTTTGTTTTTTCTGCATCTGATGTTCTTCGAACGACTCTGAGGAAATTAGAAGACAGGAACTATTTCACTATTTATTTTCTGCCCAAGGCTCACTTCTAGTTTTGTAACATATTTGAAATTCAAATCAAAACTCTGTGCTGTTAAGCTCCGAACGTGAACCGAGGCCAAGGTCGTCGTGTTTCTGCTCATAACACTTTATTTGAGCTCATAGTGGGTGATATATGGTGTAAACTGGTGTACCAGTTCAACTCATTATCAAATCCGGGTATCCACAAGTTAATTTTAACTCGCATGACATGTAAATAATCAATTCTAGTTCCATTATAATACATACTTCATGCACCTTTTTTTCCCCCGTTTTTCAGAACTGGGTCAGTGAATGCTGAAGGATGCTGGGTTATGGTGCTGCATGTCAACGCACTGCTAGTAATAATACCACAATCATCACAGGATTATCAATATACGCGAATGGAATAACGACTGCATTACAGCGATATCTGTCATGTGAATTATTTGTTACATGACTTTTTACAAGACCGAATTGTAAACGTCTTTAGAAGAGAGGTGAATACAGTCAGACAACAGCTTTAAATGCATAAAAACCTATCACAAATCAAGAATCTTGCTTACAATGTGCATGACAAAACTGAGGTTTTTACACGCCCCCAAACTACTGTATATATAAACGTATATGTACCAGTAGGTGAAGATTTATATGCTGGTCTGACACAGGTTTTGGTCTGTTACAGTAAACAGAAGTCACTGCTACAGTCGTAGTTACTGTACGGGTGAAACAAAAGTCAAGTGTTGACTGAAAACACACAACATCACAATCCATTATGTTGACTATCTAAAAGCAAAAAAAAAAAAATTTAAAAAAATCAGTGACAGCTTTCAATATCGTAAAACAACCTTGTTTTGTAAGTAAGTAAGTAATATATATTTTTATTAAAGCCAGCAGAAAAATACAAGCTGATGTATTCAGTAAATAGGATCAAACTGGACTTGAAATTGTCCGATAGTACTACCGATTTCTGATCATATCAATTTTTTTAATGATTCCGATGATCCAGTTCAAGTTGCACATTTTAAGGTTAAATGTTGAAACAATAAACATGAATAAGTTCATAAGTGGAGCTGGACTGTGTAGGGAGGCAACTCTTACATTGGTGACTGTATGGAAAGTTGTGTGACGTACGGGTTTATTGATTATGTCCCTCAGACAACTGCTCCCCCATTTCTCCCTGCAGGGCGTACTCTCTGTCAGCACACTGTACAACAAACATCCTCTACCTCCTACCCTGACTCTACCCTGACTCGCTCTCTCTGTAATTGAATAATGGGAGTTTTATGGGGTAAATGCACAGAACGCTACTGAACAAACGATAACATTTGTTTTTAACAAGCTGTTCATTCAGCTAAGAGTGGGAAATGTCTGATTATGCTGGTATAGCCTTTTTTTGTCTTTTAGTTTTAGTTTTTAGTTATTTTAGTGATATATATACATAAATCTTCGCATCAAAATATCTGATATAGGCAGTCAAATGTCAGAAAATGTTCTGTGATCAGTTCTGTTGTTATAGGGATTTCCAGTGTCTTGTTGAGCATTTTGCACACAGTGTGATTGCGTGGTAAGGCCTGCTTTTTCACATGTGAAAAAGCATAACGGACGGAGCAGAACACTGGGAGAGGGCCGCCCCATAAACACAAAGGTCAAACAATGCAGCCTCAAAGAAACCATATGTTGTTTGAGAAGTTAAGGAGGCAAGGCTGGAATAACCCTTTAAAATGAGAAGTGCACGTCAGCTTTTTCTGGCAGTAAACTACGAGGTATTTAATGAAGACTCAAAACAAAGATATAGCACCGGAAAACTATGCAGTTACAAAATGACTCGATGCTGGTAGAAGACATTTACTCTAAAGCCACAGTATGCCCACCTAGCGGGAAACACGTGTGCAGCTGCAACAGTGAAAGTCACACACTCCTGCACACTCCACCAACACTCGCCACACTCGTTCTGAAACCGGCCACCATCATTTTTTTTTTGTACATGTGCCATACATGTGTTCTGCTTTGAACGGGAAAGTTAGCATTTTGTGTAGTGAATAGAAAGTGTCACCGCTTAAATTAACAGTTATTTCATCTTTTTTTAAAGAAATAACGGCCTCTCTTTCACTCACACACCTCACACACTCTAGATAACTGCATTGTTGTCATTCTCCTCTCTTCAAAGTAGCGTAACAAGCTCATGAAATTGTGAAGGAGCGCATGCTGCAATTCTTGTAAGTGGCTTCATTCCTGACTTTGTAAATATGCCTTAAGGAAGTATTGGCACTGCCTTCGTGACGACATTTTTCACTTCCTATTAGAAATTTAAAAAAACAGAGAGAGATTATTGTTGTTCATCGTGAGCCCATCCCATAATGTTTGCCACTAGTTTAGCACAGGGGGAACAGAAGTGAAGAAATAACAGTCAAAGATATCTTTGTATTCTGTTGCAGCTACTGCAGTTGACCAGCTAGCTCAACGTTAGCACTCAATTATATATTTCTATCATACATAGTCAAAGTCTTAGTTAGCTAGTTGGCTAGCTAACAGTGCGCTGATAATGCACTACTGATTTGGCGCTAACGTGGAATAATGTAACACTGATATGCTGCCTATTGGTTGGTTTGGAGTGAGAAGTATGAATTTGACATATTGTACCTTAAAGTAAAAATGCAAAACATGGGGCAAAAAAACAACAACAACAACCTAAAAGTGCAAATCATGTATAGTGGAGCACATGTTTGTAGCAGTTTGCACAATGGGTGCAACTTTTGGGCACATCTGGCCTGCTGTGGTTTACATCTCCAAAATCTAGTCATTGAATACTAGGATATGTTGTTTTTTTTTGTTTTTTTTGCAAGAATCATCTCCATTCTCTATCTTTCCTTCCATTCCTCTCCACATCTCATCGGACGTGTACGATTGTTTTGAATTGAGGTGTTTTGCTCTGTGTCGGTAACGGCTCCACTGCGCTGTCAAAGAGCCAGTCCAGGAGGCCATCGTCCCTCTGGCCGCCTGCATAGACACACTATTGTTGATGAGCTCAAGTCCAGCTCACACGCTGCATACCAGATTCCATCCACAGCCTATCTCAGAATGCTGCACCTCCTGGTAATCTTGGCAAACCCTTGATCTATGCAAACAGTGGGTTGCTATGTTATCATCTCAGTATCAATAGTCTTACAAAGGAGTTTATTACATTGTTTACTTTCAACGGTCTGAAAACAGACCAGTACTTAATACTGACTGCTTTTCTCTATAAGCTTCTTACTATGAAACCAGTGATTGGTTTACAACGTAAACACACTCCCAAAAGTTAGAAGAGTTATGGGTATTTTAAATGAGAGATTCTCCTTTTATTTATTTATTTGTTTTGTTTCATCTGTGCTCTTCTCATTGGTTTGAATCGGACTGGCTTTGTCGCAAAAAGGTTATGCATCAATTAAGATTTAGCAAATATTTCACTTAAAATGTGTGAAATCTGATCAAAGCATCTGCAGTCAGTGCCCTAACTTATATAGATGTATTTTCCCATCTTCAACTTCATAACTTTGAAACGATATGAGCATCTACTCTGACTTAGTGGCCACAAATTTAACTGAACATATACCAAGTAAATAAGAAACACAAACAAGAAACAGTGACAGGATAGACTTGCTGTGCACTGTTTGTTATCATGAATATGGAAATAGCTAGAATGTTAAATATTCAACATGAAATATTCACTGATAAATGTATCCCCACCCACCCCTCCTTGCACAATCGGTCAACCTCTGACTTCTGCTTTGAGACTCATGACCAAGTGACGCTGAGTGCACAAAATTAAATGTTGTCCTACTATTTCAAGGCTTTTCAGATATTTCAGAACATCAGATAAACGTTGACGATTAAGAGGACCAGTTTAAATGCAGGCTGAATTCTCCACACCCCACAGTATTTAGCAACTTTTGAATGTCCACCTCCCTTTTCTGTTTAGTTTTAGCTCCACCAAACTTTCAGTTCTCTGTGTTTTTTTTTTTTTTCAAAATAAGAGTTTGCTTCATCAACCTTCCTGAAAAGCTTGAACACGATACTGGCATCTATATTGTTAATTTAATGGGACCGTGTCAGACAGTACTTAGGAAAAAAAAAACATAAGGGTGCCGTGAAATATGAAAAAGCGAAAGAAAGTAACAGACAGTAAAACAAAAAATTTTTTAGCCAATTTAAACAATATACTTTGTTAGCATCGACCAATATTAGCACCCACTAGTCTAGTCTCTGTTATCTTGGTTAAAATAATGAGGTGCTACTAGCTAGTACTGCAGTACATACCAAGTATGGACAGAAAACCTGTTTATCGTGTTTACACTCTTTAGAATAACAAAAGCAATGGTGAAAAAACAAGCTAGCTAGAAACTTTACGTTTTCAATTGGTAGCTATTCCTCTTCTTCAGTCCAAAAAACCTTTTTCCGGCTTTTTCTTCAGCTGCTGAAACTATAATTTGTCCGCTTCGTAACAAGTTTGAGTGTCTCTTACGTGAAAACACAATGAAAAGTATTTGATACGGTGGTAACTAAACATTCAAGCTAACACACATCAGCAGCAGTTCGAAATGAGGTCCCAAGAGATAAAAGGATAGTTTCACAACTTTTCAAGTCTGCCTTGAAACAACATGTCATGTGCCCACATGAACACTGAAACAAGTTTTCCTTGCTGTAATGATAATAATCTTTTTCATAATGAAAGATCCCGTTTTAACCTGACATGTAGGCAGGTTAAGTCAGTCATTTAGTCCGTCAGTTTAAGGTGCCGTACAGGCGAATAAGCAGCTTTTTTTATGGTGAAAGCTAAAGTGGGTTTCATTTAGTTGAAGTTACTTTCAGAGTATGTTATTACTGACAGCACATTTGTAGTTTTGTCACCACTATTACTCTGGAGACCTGAGAGATGTGAGGTATACAGTCCAGCTGTTGACATTAGCATCATTTAAACCAGACGTTTTAAATGATGCTAATGTCAGAGGCGACTGTTGGATGTGTTTTTTCTGTTGGTGTCTGTGCTCGCCTGCTGGTCACAAGCCGTCCTTTCATTTTGCCGGAGGTTGTGCTTTGCTTGCCTATAAGCCCTCCCTCTTCTGAGGAGGTAACTTATTACGGAGTTTGCGGGCGGAGCCGTTTTTTTCCCCGTGAGATAAATTGTGTGTGGTACAATCGGAGAAGCCGGGTACGAAACAGTTCTTTCGCGTTTCCTGTGAGGGACAGTTAACAGTCGAGCTAAAGAAAAACCAACTACCTGAACCACTCCGTTAAACCAGATAAACCGAATCAAAAAGAAGGATACTAACGTTACCGGAGAGTTAAATATGTCGGGAAATAAAGAGAGCGACGGTGGATGGCAGAGATTTGTGTGGAATTCAGAGAAGGGGGAGTTTCTAGGACGAACAGGGCTCAGTTGGCGTAAGTCTCCTCTTTTCCTGTATTTCAGTGAACTAACAAGCTAACCGACGAACTGCTGCTAGTGGAAGACTTTAACGTTCAATGTGAAGTCAACAGAGTGTGAACTGTGGGGTGTTTTTTTTCTGTCTTCTTTCTCTCTATTTCCTGGCTGTACAGACAGCACCTGTTAGAGCCCACTGCCTTTTGAGTCATGCTGCGTCGTGACTCCGTTTTTTCAATGGAGGCTGTGTGTTGAAGTTGGGTCTGTTAAATCAGAATAAACCCGTTTGTGAAACGTCGACGTGCCACAGGTCGACAGTAATAATAATAATTTAAAAAACAACATTTAGTCATATCTATAAAGACTCTATTAACTCGTACTGTGAATTGATGATTTGTTCCCACTTGCTCGAGTATATTTTAGACAATGTTGAAATTAGACAGTTGGTTTTGATGGTAAATACGTTGTAATAGGAAGTGATTAATCGAGGCGTGGTCGGTGTGCATCCATTCACTTTTCCCT
Source organism: Pampus argenteus (assembly GCA_036937835.1). Lineage (NCBI taxonomy): Eukaryota > Metazoa > Chordata > Actinopteri > Scombriformes > Stromateidae > Pampus > Pampus argenteus. Next base: position 6,650,985 of record CM072870.1, read on the forward strand.
AATGAAACGTCCTTTATGAAAAGGTCATTTTGAAGGACAGCCTGGTGGGCCAGGACTTTCTACTAAACCCAACGCTGAAAAGTTGGGTTGGGTTTCTGCATGCCTCACTCTTGTATTTTTGGCTTACCAAGGAGACCAGTAGAGAAACAGAGGACATTTTTATTCCTCACATTAATTGGCTGGATGGCTAATCTCTGGATCCTGTGTGCAGGCCTGGTTATACTGCCCCCCCCCCCCCACACTTTCACTCAAACTCAAAGATTAATGGATCCTTTAATCGTTTTACCACTGTTTGCAGTACTTTAAGACGGAACAATGCCCGCCTAATACGCTCAGCAGCGACTGTTGATTTGATAGGATAACTACACACCATTATATAGTGCCCAATAAGCTCGCTAAACCGTTTTACAAATTATAAGTGGCGTGTTTGTCAGTGTGTGTGAACCACCGCCGGGCTTGGAAACATGGTGCTGTGAACAGATCACGACTCACATGTCTCTGGGGCCGCCCCTCCGTCTCCCTCCGTCTCCGACTGCTGTGTGAAGAAAGAAAGAGAACATTAGTCGGCTTGTTTATGCCAGTTTTTAAAGCGCCCATTCCTCAAAGATTAATGAAAGCTCGAATAAAGGGTTCATTTCGGGGGGAAAAAAGGCTAATTCTCTGAGGTAAAATCACGGTGGGTTTTTTTTTTGCCCCCGTAGCCGGGCTGCTGCGATGGTTAATGGCGAGTTCATAGCGAACTTAAGAGCTAATTCAAGAGCTAATTATTTTTAAACCACAACTCGTTTTGGTTTTTTTATTGGTAGTAATGTTGCTCGTCGTGTAGTTACATCGGCAGTATGGCTCTATTACAGGTTTATTGGTGCCCTTTTGTCGTGAGGCAGAGTGGTGTCGCACTAACTAATAGTGAGCGGTGTTGCACTAAAAGCAACAGGTTTGCCGTCACTACGTGTAGCTCTCAGTCTAGCACGGCTGCTTGTGGTTTTATATGTAAAACGCTGTTTGAAGTGAGCTAATTCAATTTCTGGACTTTTCAAAAAGTAAAAAAAACAAAATATTTCGAGTATAAAATGAAGAGTGTCCGTGTATGTTGATAAAGTGCTCAGCAGAGAGGTGGCAAAGCGTTGAGGCGTCTCTGTGGTCCCAGCTTCAACATGCTGCAGCAGTCTGGTGGGGGAGGTGCTCTCCATTCAAACCACCAGGCCACTTTCTGTGCCGTTTACATGTTGAGTTCTGGCTACACAAGCCTGTTTTACAACATAAAACTGATCTCCCTCAAAATCTCTGGTAATTGGCTATGTGTATAAATATATTATATCAGATGCACACAATAGTACAGCACATTACATATCCCTGATTTCTCCTGGCTGTACGTCACACGGCCTGACGCTCCCCGTTTGCCTGATTATTTTCCACCTGCATACTTAAGATTTACTTTGCAAATAGTCACCAGCGCAGGAGGAGCTGACTGAGACGTTTATATTTCTGAGGCTGGTCTGTTCCCAAAAAAAAAAAAAAGAAATTCCTGCTTATAACTGTGATCCTACGCAGCCCGTCAGCAGCAGGAGTGTCGCAGCCTGACATGCCAGTCAGTCTATTAGTCTCTCTCAACAGGTGCATCACGGAGCAACCCTGCTACAGTTGCACACACGCTCATTAGAAAAATCACTCACTAGACATTTACATTGGTAGCAGGTGTTATGACAACTTGTAACAGAAAATGTTAATATGAGGTGTTTTTTTTTTTTTCTTCTACTTGTGATACAAGCCAGACTCACACGCACTCTGCACAGCATCATTGCTCCTGATCGCATGTGCAGGAAACACTGTTCACGTGTTTTTTTTAAAAATGCAGAAACTCAACAGTATCAGAGTGAGACAGGGAAGGGCGAGGACAGACGAGGTGAGACAAATGAATCTCCAGCAGACTTCTCAGTCAACGGTCTGCAGCGGGAGATAAGGCCGTAGGGTTGAACCTGACTAACTGGTTTCACAGGGGCTGATTTTACTGGTTAGTGGCAGCCGAAAAGCAGAAGGTGTCATCATGACAGCAAACACACGAGGAATAGGAAGGTGACATAGACGAGGATCAGTGTTATCTAGTCAGTGTTCAGGGATCCTTGATTCATCAAACATATGATGTCATGGCTCATCTTGTGTATATATCTGGTGTTAAATGTTGAATGATTTGTGGTACGTACAGTAAGTAGCTAGATGAAAAACAAACAAACAAACTGTACATTTTAAGTTTCATTTGGGCTTCAGAAGTTCATAGGAGGTTTTTTTTTTTTTTAATAAAAACCTGAGACAAAAATAATGAACTCAGATGTGTGATATAGATAGATCGATGTATCTTTTCCCTACTGAACTAAACTGAAAGTAGACAAACAAGAAATGCTAATGAAGTTTCTGTCTACATCCTCATGAATAAAGCCAGAGAAAGATAAAGTGAAGCATTGTTCAGTGAAGCGAGGACGGTGTTTTTTAAGGCCGAACCTGTCGTGAGCGGTAACACCGCGGGGGAAGGGTCTGCTGACCGTGACAGGAATGACATGACGTGACTCATCCTGTGTCATATTGGAAATGAGGCCATCGTGCTGTTCCATAATTTGAGAACATTTGAAAAACAATCTCCATACGTTATAAAATGGCCTCCATGATGAGAAGAGACAAAGTATTTTTTATACTTTGTGGTAGCAGTTGATCTATTAAATGCAGTTCAAGGTTTTTATTGCTTATTGTTCTTTTTTGTCCACATCTCATGATGTTCAGATGTCTACTCTTTTAATTGCAAACAATCTGGCACGTTCACTTCTTTCTACGAGTTATTTATTTATAACTATTTGTGTCTCTACTGCTACATTAGAAAAAAAAAAACGTTGGATCAGTTTACATCATGAATGACATTTACTTTTCCCTCCCTGCAGTTAAAATCTTCTTGTTCTATGTGATTTTCTACGGATGCTTGGCTGGGATCTTCATCGGGACCATTCAGGCAATGCTGCTTACGTTAAGCAACTACAAACCCACCTATCAGGACCGAGTCGCTCCCCCAGGTAAATATACTCTTTGCAGATATGACAGTATCAAAGCTCAAGAGTGAAAGAGTGAAAGCAAACAAGAGTAATCCAGATGATTTGTTTGATGTGGCCACTAATGATGTTGCTATGTGGCAGCCTGTGGCTCAGGTTTAAAATGACTGTTGGGGTGTGCCTTTAAGTCTTTCTGACCTTAGATAGGTTCAGCCATTTTGTCCTTCACTCCTCCCAGTCAGTCAATGTTTCCCCCCTCAGGCTACAGGGGAACCGTTGTAGCTTCACACACATTGTGACTAAAGCCATTTTATGTGTGCTGTGATAATGTGTCACAACACACCTGTTTACATGAAACACGCACGACAGGCAGAGTTTGGAGCTCATTCTTTGAAAAATAGTTGTAGTTTTGTCACAACTAAGAGAGGCCTCTTAAGTTTGTTTTTCCGGGAGAAAATTCTCTCTGTAATCTGTAATCATGTTAGAGCAATGCCAGCACTGCTGGGGGCGTTTTCAATTTTTGCCTGCAAGCTTGAGAGACGGTGCAGATTTAAGTGCTCAGCCTTGCCTCGTTGTGCCAGTACTTGTTTGCACAGCGCACGCTGTAGCCTTGGCAGTATTTTTAGCAGCTAGTGTAAATGACTGGCTCCATGCACACGGGTTAGTTTGCCTGCTGCTTCGTCTGTCATCCTTCCACTGACTGTTGACAATCAAAGACCAACCGAGCTAAGCAGCAAAGTGAGCTGAAGTGAGTTTCCAGTAGTGGCATGATAAAGGAAGCAGAGAGAAGTTAGATTTTTTTTTCTTCTCTGAGCTCAAGCCCGCCTCTCACTCTGGGGCTAAAAGTTTCCATTGTGAGAGAGTCACACGTGAGACTGGAAGGGTGGGGGCAGGGGATTGGTGAACTTTCACAAGCCTCCATTAAATGGCTAAATGCTAGTTCTCTATCGCTGTTGCACGAATAACTCGAATGCTGCTCACATACACAACAAGCAACAAATAAACAGATCCAACGGTGATGCTGGAAAAACATCACGTTTCCTGTCCCTTTTACCCATCTCATTCTTTTCATGCCACGCCTCACTGAGACCTTGTGCACAAGGTCTATGGAAAATTACTGCTATAAAGAGCTGACAGAGACCGTCTGAGGAAATCCCTAAGACCCTACATTGTGTGTTGTCCTAAGATAATGAACGAGAGACACAGTCTCTTTCTCTCCAGGCTCTACAAATAACAGCTTGCATCAAATACAGTGAAGACTCTGTCAGTAATTTCACTAATTTCCACAACACAAACAAAAAAATGTGTTTCATATTTAACTCTCTTATGACCGTATCAATACTTTCCTCTTTTTTTTCTGTTTTCCAGGGCTGTCACACACCCCGCACGTAGACAAAGCAGAAATCTCTTTCAATAAGAGCAATAAGGAAACATATCAGAAGTACATCACCGGCATGATGACCTTACTCGCTAACTATTCTGACGACAGGCAGGTTGAGCCAATGAAATTTGAAGATTGTGGAGGCAAGTATAATCCATTCATACAGGGACTGTCATACTCTGGCTGATCCCTTATGGATATGTAACAATTGTGAATCAATATTTGTCGCTTGTATTTAGATATTCTACACACTGCTAACAATAATTTGTCTCGTAAAGAAACATCGAAGCCTAAAGTAACATTTCCAAAATGTTCTCTTAATTTCATCAGATATTAATAGGACTCACATTTAACTGATGTTTACAGGTCTAATGTGTCTTTTTGTACGTACCTTTTCTGTAGTGACTCCTCAGTCATACAAGGATCGTGGAAATCTGGAGATTGGGATAGGCCAGAGGAAAGCTTGCCGCTTCAGCAGGACTTGGCTTTCTAGCTGCTCAGGGGAAACGGATCCATCTTTCGGCTTCGCAGAGGGAAAGCCTTGCCTTATTGTCAAGCTCAACAGGATCGTCAACTTCAGACCAAGGGTACATTTATTACATATCACAACATGATAGCACAGTAATTAAGACCAATGTTGTGTCGTAAATTAAAGCTGAGCTGCTAGCATTCTTTGTAAAAAATGAGCAGCACAAAAACATGACTGGGAATGTAAATCAAGCTCATCCAGTAGCAGCTAATCAGGTATCTTTCTCACAAATGGTTAAAAACAGTGCATGTGACGAGTTTTTTCAGTTTGCATAAAGTCAAAATGAATACAGCGAGACACAGTATTATGTATTCAGAAATCTTTGAATGTTCAGCTTGCTACTATTAATAATGTGTATAGTTGTTAACAAATACATTAGTAAATACTTAAATCCGCCAATAAGCACTTTAAAGTGCAGTTTCACCGTTGAAGGTGGCAACCGGCTCCAAAATTGTTACACTAAACTCAACCGAAACTGTTAAGCAGTTCAAGTAAAAGCATATTTTATAACAGCAGCATGGTTCAACCGCAAAGCTAGACTCAAATACAGCATAACCACCAACTCTCTTTTTTTTTTTCTAGGCCCCCGTTAACAATCAGACACTGCCAGAGCCCCTGCAGGCCAAAGCACAGCCCAACCTGATCCCCATTTTCTGCAAAAATAAGGTGAGTTTGATGTGTTTGATAATTGTCAGCGGTGTACTAGTAAAACATACTATTAGATTATTTATCCGCGGTATCAGCGCTGTAAAAAGATTAGACTTTTAAATCAAATTCAACCGTTATCTTTGCAGAGAGAGGAGGATGAAGGCAAGATCGGAGAGATCAAGTACTTTGGCTTCGACGGCGGTTTCCCCCTTCAGTACTACCCATACTACGGCAAACTGCTGCAACCCCAGTACCTGCAGCCTTTGGTGGCCATTCAGTTTACCAACCTCACCATGGGTCAGGAGATGCGCATCGAGTGCAAAGCATACGGAGAAAACATTGATTACAGTGACAAAGATCGCTATCAAGGACGTTTCGATGTTAAAATCACAATAACCTCGTGACCTCAGCCATGACGAGCACTCTCATTGATGAAAACAAATCAAATGTAGAGAATAAAAGAGTTCAGATAAAACACCACTAGTCTTTGAACATTCATAATATACAGGACCTACACTTAATCCGTGTGCTTTACACTAGCTTTTCTGTGTGTCTGTCGAGGGTTAGAATGGAAATTACAAGAGTAGCCATAGCAAATATTTATTCTACTGTAAATGAAACTATTCCTTGAGCAATGGGATGTGTGTTCATCTATTACTGTAAAACTGCGATTCCACTACTGACGTGTAGCGACCCGTGTTTCTGTCCCCAAAGTATTTCATCCTAATGTGGTTTCTATATATTTTTGGAGTGTCCAGTGCTGTAGTGTAGTCTCGTTGTAATCTCTCCTGTCTTATGTCAGCTTTGGTGGTGCCAGGTGTGCGCTCGTGTCTGTGTGCAGGTGTATTAGTTTATGTGCGTGTGTGGGGTGTGCGTTAATGTGCTCTGACTAACTGAAATACTAGCATGGTACTCTGAACCTTTAAGGCCCATGTATGAGTAAATGACTCTGCGCTCCATGGAATCTTTTATTTTTGTGTGTGCGTTTCTTTACCGAGATGTTCAAGTTGACTGTGGAAGGATACATTTGTACACTTTCTTTGTTGTTCACCTTAGCTGTAGGATATGGTTTGATGACATTTCTGTTTGATACTCTTACATCTGTTCTTTATTATTCTTAATTCATAGTTTAGAGCTTTGTGGGTCCAGCCTAGAAGACTGTCACCTCCATGGAAACAGTGGCAACTCTTTGAAATCTGTTTTGCTGGAGACATCACATGATGTGATGCAACTTACTATTGAATGTTTTAGCCATTTTCGTGGTGGAAGAATTTTATATTTATGCAGTTGTACATTTTTTTCAAAGTGTAATGTATGAATCCAATACCAAAGTCGCTGGTCAAAAGTTAGAATATCAGAGGCAATGCAGTATCCCGTGTAATAAGATGTTTAGTTGGTGTGAAAATACTTAATTCAATGTTGAAGATCAAAACACTTGTCAGGAGTTTACTCTTGTCACTTTATTTAATCTGCATAAGGCTGAAACAATAAACACAAAAATGGAACAACTGTGAAGTCTTTGAATACGGAGTTTGCATTCACCCATCCAAAATCTTAAAGAAATACTGGACCTGTGAAAGGAAGAGAGAAGTAAAGAGTGATGCAATATATACAAAATATCTTGAACTCAAATGTTACATCAAAGTCCTCCCTCTCTGTTGTCAGAATAGTGACATTGTGTTTAAGTTAACAAGCTTTTTTTTCTTGGCTACTACTCTCCCAGTCTTGGGAAAATGGCAGCTCAGTCAGTCACAGGGTAATGGTTAACAAGGAGGCATTTGTCCGGGCAGCAGATCAGGAGTTTTCCTGAACAATGACGCTTGATGGGTCAGACCCACTCCCTACAAAACAATGGTTTTGTTTCAAATTCCGCTGCCATTCTTATTCTCCTCAAAACCAGTGTGATCTAAGGTTGCCCCTGCCCACAGAGCAGAGTCACGAGACCCGTCTAAAGACAGCTTCACAGAGTCGGGAGTTTTGTTCTTGGCTAAATGCAAGGTAGTTATTTATGCAATTGCTGAGAGACAATGAGTAAACATATTTGTAGGATCAAAGGGAACTACACGGATGAATAATGTGGGTGTATTTGACAGCACAGTACATGCAGAGTACAATGTGCGTGTGTTAGTAAAGCACCACCCACCTCCAGGACACCGTCTTCAGGAAGGTCTGTACAGTGGACTGCGTTTTTCACTTTGTCTTTGCCATAGAGAGCACGCAATGTGGTGGGACGGAGATGCTGTGCAATTTCCTGTTAGGAGAAAACCACAGGTTTTAACTGAAGTGATTCATTCACAGATTAAAAACAGACAAATCATCTTATTAGCATCAGAAACTTCAACATTAAACAACGTGGAACTTAAAAACAGTAACAGCTTTCTGTCCAGTTATCATTGTCTTGTGTGGATGATAGGGTGTTTTCAAAACCTAAATCCTGCACTGTCGTGTATTACTCAGACATAGTGGTTATAATGAGACATGTGATCCTGTAGAGGAAGTGACAAAACACAGTCAGCAAACTTTTCACACACTGCATGGTGTTGGAACTTGTTTCATAATATAGGAAAATGTTGACCACAGCCAGCATTGATATTAAATTCCCGCTGACTTTTCACACTATTCTGATCAATTTAGTGCATTTTCTATCAAATATGATTTAAATATGTTTCCTCGCTTTACACTACAAATAAGCAAAGGAGACATTTTGTTTGTCATGCAGCAGCCTTATCTTGATGAGTTTTCTACTTTCTTTCAACATCAGCCACTCCCAAAGTCAGAACCAGCTCGCTTGCCTCAAGGAAATGCAACCCTCCCATAGGGTCTGCTATCAGGGCGGACAAATATGTGAATAATTAATTTGCTATGATGCCTAATAACTCTAAAGAAGGGAATGGAAAACAAACATTATGCAACACATAGTATTTATGTAGAACCTGATACACTGGGAAAAGAAAATCATGTATATTTTATATAATATTAAACAGTCTCCTTATAGAAAAGCTCTACACAGTTATGTTTAATCTTAGCAGTAAGGCCAACATAAAAGTATATATGATTTATCACAGATTACAGCAACATAACCAGATACAAATATGTTCATGTGACACCGCGTACGTTTTGTTTTGTCTTTGTTTTAGATTTTGTAGAGAAAAACAATCACGGTGTCTTACGGCAGGGAAACATTTCCTACGACAGGTTCTTTTCCCTCCAGTGGTTTATGAGAGAGCTCACCAAAGGCAGGAACAAGTTTCAAGGTCATAAATCAACCTAGCCTTCTTCTCAAAGCCGTTCATTGTCTTTTGAAACAAAATCCTTGAGGAAAACAAGTTCCCTTCAAATGATTATGCTCTGCTACAAAATGCAGAAGTGACTACAACAGGAAGAATCTGTAGGAAGCAACAACTGGAAAGTTCAAAGACCACGTGAACTGCACATCACCTGGGAATAAGACAACTATGTGGACTGCACATTATGACACATTTGCTTAGGATTTAATTTTGCAGAAAATTATTACTAAGTATTTAATTATTGCTGTTCCACTCGTGTAAAGTTTTGTGGAGGTAACAGTAAGCACAAAATTATAGGAAATATTGAAAAATGAACATTTTACATACCTACATATTCTATTCAAATATCACTACATATATATAAAATGTCATCACAATCCAGTAATGCTGCCGGATAGTTATCTAGCTACAGATCATCTGTCTGATTGGTGTAATTTTCAGTAGTTGGTGTTTTTTTGTAATCCTACTTTTCAGAAAGAAGATGAACAAGAATAAGTGAGAACAGCAGGAATCCTAATACGGCTCTTCATTTATATCATAAGTGATAAGTCTGTATCAAGTAGGATTGTGTCTAAGGCAACTGAATACAGTATATCCTGTGTATCACCCTGTTGTTTATCTGTCCCATGCCACATGACACTGAACCCAAAGACGACGAATGAGGAGGTTTACTTAGTGATAAAATCATTCTTTGCAAAAGGACGGCTCTCTGTAATTGCGTAAGTTACCCGTGAGTGAGTTTAATTTGATTTTAATGAGTCCCATAGTGTGCTAGGTTGACGTTCACGTGATGACTGCTGGCTTCTGTGGATAGTAATAGCCAGGGCAGAGTGACCCGGCGATTACATGAGTGTCCAGAAATGGAAAAGTCTCACGTCTGATCCTTCACGGCCTGGCTGAAAAGTGAGTTAGACACGATCCTGTCACACTACACATCCCTGCAACACTGGTCCAGAGTTCACAATAACATCCATGTTTAATGTATCATTTTGTGTCATTTGAACAATTAAACAGTAGAATAAACGTAGCCTGAGATGAATCCTTTCCGTTCATTTTGGGAAAAATGTTGACATGAGAGAACAAACCTAAACCACTTGTAGCTTGTGACTCGTGTATTTGATCTTATCATTCATGTTGCTTTGTCTGTATCTTATTCCGTGTTTTTACTACACAACTACATTCTCCCTTGTATTCTTTTGTTATTATTACTACAGCAACCACCACCATTTACTAACGCCTTACCTCATTTATTTCTTTTCACACATGACTGAACAGCTCTGTTGCCAAAACATTAAGTGTCAAGCTGCCTTTTCTCTGAACACAAGATGATGATGCAAAAACTACATCCACACATCAAAATAACTGGTGTGTCATAGTTTATCTCCTCTGCAATTACAATATCTAGGTAACATTTTCACCCTTTAATCAACAACATACTACTTAATGTTGAAAAAGAGAACAGAACAGACAAAAATTTGAATTATTGTCCATTTAGTTTTCATTTTTCTGCTATTTAGGGACACCTAATAACATTTTCAGAAAAAAGCATTAGGTAGATGAGTCAAAAATCAATAGGTAAATCATTTTTAGCAGGGCTAGTCTTTTAGCGTCCTGTAACAGGACATTTAGGCCTATTTGATCATCCTTTAAACTCATCATATACTGCAAGACAAAGCGAGGCGACAGTCTCGCTCGCCACCATGCATTACTAATGTGTGCTGGTGCCAGGCACAAAGCTTTTTTTAGGTTGCTGATTAAAAAAAAAGGAAAGGAAAGTGTATATTTAGAGAATTTGAGAAAATTAACCATTATGGCAGAGGGCAGAGAGTACAGGCTGGTTAAGGACTAACTAACAGTAGACCGTTTTGTCTGTCCACTCTGATATCAGGACACATCACAAGACAGAGCACAATCTCATGACTGAGTGAGAGTGCAATGCAAAGCAGCTACGGGTGTGGAGGTGTGAGACACACAAGATTCTTTTGGGCTAGTGAAAGCCTCCACAAGTCATATATCTCAGTGCATATTTTGCACAGTTCAGCAAGGACATTAAATTAATCTACCACCAACTATGTATTAGCTCTAATGTGATAAAAGTGTGTTTGAGGTCAATTAATTCAGCTGTACAGTCATGTGTTTATACACACAAGACCTGTGTTATTTATAGATTGGCTGGAATTTATCAATAGCCTGTTCTTATTACAAAGAACTGACCCTTAACTATTTGTAGACACTCTGACATCTTCATACAGTCTGGAGCATCAGTGTTTGTCCAGTCAAATCTGTCGGCTTGATAATGACGTCTGGAATGTCTTCACTGCATTTAACAAGAAAATGTACCGTACTTAAAGCTACACGTGCCCTGTCGGTGACCCCGTCAGACTCTTAACAGACTGAACCAGTCTACAATGTTTCTTCTCCCAGATCTGGGCACTGCTGTGACTTTCGACTCATCCCATGTTTCAGATGAATAAACTCTACTGAGAAGTAGGTGCGGTGATGTTGACGTTATTTATCAGATAATACTGAGGTCAGTCTGAGGTCGTAGAGTGATGAAACTGCTTGACCTCCCTCTTAGTCAGCAATCAGCATAAAGTAAAAGCAATCAAAGAGGTTACAGAGTCCTCAGTGGGAGAACAACGACTGAAAACAAATGATAGCAGCCAAAGGAGCAGCAGCCTCAGCTATATCAAGTATATTTGAAGACGTACAGTAGCTGAACCAGCTGTGAATTACTGGTTCCTATTTAAATAGTCTTAATACAGGTCCTTATACTTTACATTTTCTTTGTATCCTGTATGTTCTTTAGATGTAATTTGTTACTAATCTGTTACTTCTTCCTCTGCTATAAATGAAAAAAAATGCTGCTCTTCCAAAAGATAAATTTCTCACAGTTTTTTCAAAATACATAAAATAGCCCGGTATGTGTAGAATTTCATCACTGTGGCAGTATTAAAAAAGACACTGCAAGGCATGCCACTGCCCCACCTATCTCTTATAGATAAACTAGGCTGAAAATACCACTTATAGACTGCACTAATATGGTTTAATGTTCCATTTTCCTCCACCATGCATGTCCGCTATCAGGGCGACATTTGACAGATGACATATGAGTTTGAAAGTGTTACAAATACCAAATCAAACCGAAGCCAGATCCGTAGATTGTAACTGATAAAATAACAGAGGACTACTGTAAAGGCTTAATTATTTTGGCATCAATAAGCATGGGTGTAGCATCATGTGACCTGGAAATCATTAGCCAATTAACTAACCCCTTTCCTGTTCTGTGGGAGTGTCAGTAACATGACTGTGGCCTGAAGGACTGAATATGAAACAGAAGAAGTAAATTCATTCAAATAATAAAAAATTCAATAAAAAAAACTGAAGCAGATGAAAATGACATAAATAAGCTGAACTGGAGATTCACAGCTGAGTCAAGGACCACAGCTAGATTTGTGGGGAAATCGTGTATGTGTGTAGTTCGCTCATTTTTAAGCAAACAGAACGTCTTATCATTAGATTTCACATCACGCACTGGCAGAGCCCTGCAGCACTGATTCCACAGTATCCAGGAACACACACATGCATGCAGGTGTTCAAACACACACACACGCACGCACGCACGCACGCACACACACACGCACACACACACACACACACACACACACAGAAGTTTACTTCACAGGCAAAGTCTTTTATCTAATCACATAAGCCACACAATCTTTACAATGTACACTAAACAAGGGCTCAATCTTTTTTCTTTGTCAGATTTAAGACTCTTCTAAATCAGTGGGATTATATTCCCCTTTTCAGGTGATTGTTTTTTAACTAGTCACAAGAAATCAAATATTGTGCTCAGTTTGAATTTGAAGTATTGGGCTCCACATTTTTATATGGGTCTGGCTTCCAGCTGCTGAGGTTAATAACTTCTCAGCAGATGTGTCCCCGACTAACCACATAGTAATGTGAACACGTTTACTGCTGCTGTCTTTGACAACAAGGACGTTTGAAAAACTCTGGATGGAGGATGATATATGAGTAAATCATTTGCAGATGATATACTGACTGCAACCACATTTAATCCAACTTTTAATATTTTACTGTGTTGATTAGTTTTCTATCATAGGATATTATGACAAAAACAAGAAATCATTTTTTTGTATGCTTTGACTCACCGGATCAGCAGGTCCACAGAATTCCCTGAATGACTTGGGTGCGTCTGTGCCATGGATCTCTAGGACCATGCAGGGTCCAGAACACAGCTCAGTCACCATACTCTGAGTGAAACACAGTTGAAACTGTGATCATGCCTCTAGCGAACACATATATGTATCAGGAGTGAACACTACCTTAAACCTTAAACTGAATTTTATCTATTCCTCACTGTTACTGCACACGATCAATTTTATTTCAAATATATGGTTACTGACAAATCACTAATTTGTACTTTGATAAACAAAAATAACAAGCTACCAACAACTTTGGTGCAGGTACTTGAGGTGATGGCACAACAAAGCAGTGTGTGTATATACTCACAGGATACTCCGTAACAACACCTTTGTAAACTTCATAGAATTTTTCTGCATTTACCCGGTCCACAGTGAACTGTGAAAAAAAAAATATTATTCAAGAAAACATCAAGGATATGAAGTCATATCTTTAGAACAAAGACTATACATGAATGTCTTATATATATATGTAATTTATTTCTATTCATGCACAACATGCTCAGCATGTGGCTACAGTGATAAAACCCTGATTGATTTATTCTTGTCCTACGGCCCAGAATGTGCATCACATTTGATGCGGCAAAGCAAATGGACTGTGAGAGGTCAGTGTTTGCAGCAGTGACGCCGAATTCAATCATGCGGTCAGGTTGGATCAGACAGGGTCAATACTGCAGACATATTGTCTGTATAAATAAAGATATATGGGGCATATAAGCAAACAATTACTTGTGAAATTAAATTAAATAAGAAGACAGTAGGGGCTGTTTTCATTTTTACCACAGCAATCCATTATTTAACATGTGTGACGTAGTCTACAATACCAAAGCACAAGGACAAGAGAATTATTTGTTGACATTTTACCATCTGAAGGGCTGAGATTTCAAATCCTGCTGCAGATATGGAGTTCAGGATCTTCCCAGTCAGGCCTGTGGACACATCAAAGCTGTTTTTTTTTATCAGTTAGCTTTTATGAGCTTCTCCAGAAGTTAACACAGATTGATAAGTAATGTGTTTAGTGCTACAATAAAACCCTTTAAATATGATCCTAACCAAACTATCTCATCAATAAACAGTTTAGACCACATCATTCTTATCACATAGCTTGAGTTACTATTATTGAACGTGCTATGAAGCTATCATAATGCTCCCGTTCAGACATAAATGTTATCTTATGTTGCAGTGACCTCAGACTGTGATGTTTTCTCAGGACAAAGTACAGTGAGATTGTCTTACAGATGTCCTGTCTATTCAAAGAGAGGAGACATTATTTTTGTATAGACAGTCAACACTTTGGGAAGCAAGATTAAAGCTGTACCTTTTGTCACTGTGGCCGTACTTTATTGTAAAAATGGTACAGCCAGTGACAAAGGTGCAACAGTGACAGTGAAGGTCGGACTGCTGCAGACACACATAATTTAAAGAGGGCGCCAGCCTCATAATCTCACTCTGACATCCTGATAAAAAAAGTAGCCTGTGTTTCCATCAGGCAGTCTAAATTTTCCATTAATTCTAAACGGAGCAGAGTGGAGTCACAACTCTCCGTTGAACCAGCTACTACACAGAGTGACGATGAATTTCTCTCTTGTTTGGGAAATCGCTCAGTCACAGTCCAGTTTGATGAGTATTAGGTAAGTAACCACCTCCTGAGCCCTCTGTGCCCTCCACAGGCAGCAGCCAACAGCTTGACTAGGATAGGCACACACTCAACGCAGCTCCCAAAAGCAGCTGGTGCTGTTGCTAGGTGATCCTATTCTGGGTGCCTGGCAACAGAAGCTTCTCTATTCCAGTCATGTCTGAGTGCATTTTCAGTCACAACTTCCTCTGTCAACGCTGTGATTGGCTGTGCCCTGTACACGTAGCCATAGCGTAAATTAGCTTCTTAAACAATCCTCAGGGGAAATCAAATGAAGCTTTCGTTACGATTTGTCTTTGAAGTGACTGACCATCCCAGTTTGGGCTCAGATGGAGTGTGGATGAGGTGTCACCTCATGTCTGAAGGCCTTTTTTTTTAACAATATAACTCTAAACCCTTAAAACAATAAGCCTGAACTTAGTTGTTTTTTCACTGTTTCTACAAGACTATTCTGATAAAACTCGACTGAAAATTAGCTGAGTCTGTGTTCGTCAGTTTCAGTGAAAGAACTGTCAATAAACAGCACAGCCCACATGAAATGATGTTTGTCACAAGCAAATACATATTATGCTGCTAGACCACAGATACATAGACTCTTCCTCTTCATGAAACAGGTGTGCAGGAGAATCATTTACATACATTTACGGTACCACAAATAAGAGAAGGTGCAATTATTTAAATGTCAGTGTTCAGATGTCAGTGTGCGATAAAGATAAAAGTGATTGATATTTCCTAATTTCAAAAGACAATTTACAACAACCATGTAACATTTTACATGTGACATTTTTATAGACACCGTCTATTCAAATTCATAATCTGTCTGAAACATATCCATCTTGTGCAGAGTGTTGGAAGCTCTGCATTGTTTAGTTTGTTTGTTGTTTGTCACTTTGTTCCGGACTAAAATATTCCCAAAACTGGATAGATTGCTGTGGATTTTTATTTATTTATTTATTTTTTACAGACATTCATGTTTCCCAGAGGATGAAGCCTGTTGACTTGATGCTCTGACTTTCTCTCTGGCGCCACCAACAGGTTGACATTGATTGATTGAGTCAGACTGAAATCTCTTGGCAGCTATTGAATGGATTTCCATGCAGTATGGTGCCGACATTCATGATCATTGTGAACTTTAGTGACTCCCTGACATTTCATTTAGCACCATCATCAGGTGAAAATTAGAATTTATTTTTCCAATACTTTGGTTTATCTGTCTGACAGTTTGTTTTTCTTTACAAAGAGCCACTCAGAGCTGCTGGTGTAGCTGTAAACTATTAGTCTTGTGACAAGACACTGGGGATAGAATATTAAGTATTACAAATACTATTAATGATATCAATTCTGTGGCATCAGTTTATTTATGTGACTTCCTATGTGCTGTTTCTGATAAATAAATATTTAAGCTTGATTGTGCATCTTATAATCTAAATGTCATCAGCTCACAGTGTTCCCAAGTTTGTCTCTGCTGGTATTTGTCTTTGGAAAAATGAGAGGGCTTGTTTTTCTTTAAAATTTCCACCAAGGATAAAGATAATATTGTGAACCTAGTTAACGGTGTTTGGTCTTATTTGGCCAGAACAACCAGCCGAGGTCTCTCATCGGTCAACAACTGGTTGTGTGCATACTTCGGCTCTGTCCAGAGACTTTCACATTTCACAGGTCAGAGCTCTAGTGGCATGCTCCATGAACAGGGATCAGGGCAGGGATTTGGAAAAATCCAAAGCCATGTAGTGCCTTTGTGTGACACAAACACGTTTACAGCCATTGGTGGAAGGACAGCAAGAGATATACAGGTCAGTGGCCATGTTTTTACAACAATTGCTACTGCACCTATATAATTTATGTATGTATGACTTAGAGAGGTGTTACATTAATATTAGAAACACAATACAATTCATCAACAGCACAAACTACAGCCTCTAACAGGACCATAAAGAAAATTTTTGCTGATTCAGTCCTGTAGTATTACACTGCATTTGTTCTACTTATTTACTGCACTAAAGTACAACTGTAAAACTATAAACTGGCAACTGAGCGCAAATGGATTTTTCATGAAAAAAACTATAAGTTGATTGATAATGAAACTAATTGTTTGCTACAGGCAAAGTTAATTTTATACACGTTTCTTACCTTCTGATATGGCATGAGGTTTGATGATGCAGCAAGTGCAGTCGGTATAGATGGCTGTATTAGAAGGGCCGTGGCCAATAGTGGATGGGAAAAAAAATTCTAACTCCTAATAAAGCAAACAAAAAGAAAACAACACTGTAGATAATCATTTCTGGGAATGTGGAACATGGGGCGCAAGGGTACATATGAACCTGCATAAAGCTAACAGGCCAAGCTTACTCTTGCTGCTGCAGCAAGTGAGTCAGAGCCATGCCCAACATTTTTGATGCCATCTGCTCCAAACTGGGCACGGGCACACTGCGGTGCCTCCCTCCGCGCCACAGCAGAGTCTGTAGGTCCCAGGAGACTCCTCCAGATAGACATGGCCTCATCACCCATCAGCTCCATGGCAACCACAGGGCCCGAGGACACAAACTGCACCAGGTTACTGCAAAATGGAGCAACTCTCGATTAACACATTCATCTAAATGGAATAGCTTCTAGTAGTGGGTCAGCTGCATTAAATGTGTTTCAAATGTCACCACAATGTCATCAGGATCATTGTCACAGGTTATGTTAATGACAGCTACTGGCAAACAGAAACGTCCTCTGCTGGCTCATACAGCAGATCATTTACACAGGCGCTCACCTGAAGAAAGGCTTCGACTGGTGTTCCACATAAAAGTCCGCCGCTTGGCTACTGTAATGTAAGAAAACCATATACTGCAGAGTTAATGAGTGGCCAGATTATCTCTCTGTGTACCAAACAACTGGCAAAGACATTTACAGAAGTCTGACTTTTCTGTCATTTCTTCCCATCATGTGTGTGATACAATTTTAGCTTCTTTTCTGTTTTAGGGGGGGGGGGATCAAAAATCAATAGTTGAAATCAATCAATAGCTGAGTTGAAAGGATTTAAAAATTAAATAAGAATTTCCAGGTTACTAGCTGGGGTTGAGAGATGGGGAGATGTTGTTGGTTGTGGGAGGACAAAGCTGTCCCAACTTGTGACTGTGAAAATGTAGACCTACCATCTGTGGTTGAAAGTAGCTAAGTACATTTACTCAAGTACTGTACGTAAGTACAATTTTTATGCTATTGTATACTTCCACTACATTTCAGAAGGAAATATTGTACTTTCTTCTTCACTACATTTAGTTGACAGCTTTAGTTACTTTTCAGATTAAGATTTGACAGATTGGATAATATAACAAGCTTTTAAAATACAATACATTGTTAAAGACTAAAAGTCCAACCTTTTTAGTTTTTGACGTCTTACAGCAGTGTGTAGTCAGGGTCACATGTCTATGAGTTGTTAGCAGCTCCACCAAACAATGATTTTTCCCTCTCACATGATTTCTTCAAATAAATGTTCCAATATGTCACCAAAAATCAAAGATTAGATAAAAAAAGTCCTAAAACTGAAAACAAATTTGATTGTTTCTTCTTTTCTTTCTCATTAATCATCTCAAGATTTATCTGGTGACCCTTTGAAGTAGCCCAACCCCTAGGTTAAGAACCACTGGATTAAACTTGTTAACTGTATATAAAGTAGTTGAAACTTGCTCCACCTCCAGCAGCTACAACAGTAACATGCTGCTCTAACACTGATGCTTTAGTATTAATAATCTAATGGTGTCATATATAGATCACTATTTTTACTGCAATACTTTAACTACATCAAGCTGATAATACTTATGTACTTTTACTGAATGCAGGACTTTTACTTCTACCAGTGACTACTGTATATCTCCAAACTCTCTCCAGTGGTGAATCTATTCAGGGCCGTAGATGCCACAGAGGACACAGAAGTCGTGTCCTCAAGATGTGGAAGGAGTTTATGATGCTTCAGAAATCTGGAGTGAGTTTACATTCCACAGTTAAAAACATCCACATTTTAGGCAGATTCTAGTATTTTTAGACCCAGTGTTTCTCCACCAGCTGTGGAACTGGCCGTGTTAAGACAGTTAAGACATCCATATTGGGAACTTTATTACACGGGCCAGTCATTTCCCAATAATTTCCCAGTTTCTGGAAAGATCTTTTTAAGTGTTACTACTTAAAAAGAAAAGAAAATTTTTTACATAGAATTGTGTTATGTTTAGAAGAAGATGCATTTCCTTGATAGAAATGCTCCATTCAGTTAGTAGAACAAGTAAAATATATTAAAAAAAATCCAAATAATCAAAAATTTTAAGGACTTTCTTTTTTGGGGGTTAAAGTTTGGAGATCAGGACAAATGGCATGAAACTCAGTGTGTGACTGAAAATATGACTCATTTAAAGACAAGCAAAATAATTAATAAAGGATTCTCCACTATGAAAAGGAAATCACAGAAAGTATAAATGAATAGTTACATGAATAAATAAAATATGATTTATAAGGAATTAATTTTGTTTGTGTTCAACTTTTCTAAGAGTGGCGAGGGAACACTGGGTGGATGTGGTATTTATAAATCCTGGCTACAGCCCAGAATTTGATCCTTTATATGCTTTCAAATATCTTTGCTATATCTGAGACTGAGCACCTGATAAAATATGCCATATGTTCCTAATACATGTGAGAGAGCAGAGCCATCCATCTGTTTATATGAGGATAGTAAGAGGGCACTAGACAGCCTGTGTCTCCCTCTCTGGTCGCAGTTTGTCTGATACATTACCGCAGTATGATATGTATTCTTATTAGACACTCGTCTGTGATGCTTTGACCTTACCATGTAAGCTGTGTCATTTTGGCTTTGGTCACAATCAGGTTGGAGGTGTATATCAATTCCAAGACATCTCCGATCTTTGTAACAGCATCTGGTTTTATCAAAGCAAGAGTTCTGGAAAAATGGAGACAGAAAATCACACATAAATAACACTAATAAAAAACTCAATTTGACTTATTAAGTTGCTTATTATCATCCAGTAAGTCAAATCCATAGAACTGAAATTATATTACTTTCTTTGCTGTTGATCACAATAGAAATCAGTTTGACAGCTATCTCACAGCAAATGCTGCTTGATAAGTTTGCAACTGCTGAAAATCAATAAAAAAGTATCTAACTAAATCTTACTTTTCAGTTACAAATTAACTACAAATACTAAATACTGATAAGTTAGTTTCAAAAATATGCTAAAGCACGCTTTAGTGTGGATTTATCACACAGCCTACAAGATCATACCGTTCTTTTTTGCTCCCAAGTTTGTTCGCTGTGAACTGATCTCCATATTCAATCAGATTAAGTTGACGTGAAAACACATTCACTCGATTCCCAACGAACAAGTCCTCTTGATGGAGGTCATCATATTTGGTCCTTCTCAAAAATATCCGCTGGTTCTTTACATCAAACTACAAATAAAAAGAAATACTTTCAGTGAGACATATGACAGAGAGTAATATAATCTGTGTTGCAAATGTAATTAGATCTTTCCATAGAAAAGCTCTTAGTACAGCACTTATAATCATGACGAGTAGTCAGAATGCTAGCAGTGAAAATGGTTGTGCCTTTGTGAGCGGGCTGAGAAAGTTGAAGCTGCCATATTTAAAGACTATTAACTGCAGGAGTAAAGGCTTACCATTTCCACTGAGCCATCTTTGGGGTAGTAGAACAGTTGGTAGCGTCGCAGGAGAGCTGCAGTAGGGTCGTACCACTCAGTAAGAAAGGCGTAGCGATCCTCCTGATAAAGTAAAGAAACAAATCAGAGTAATGAAGGGGCACAGATTAACTCGAGCTTTAAAAAGATCACGAGGAATATCATAATGTTGCTTGAAACCATGATGGTATAATACTGTAACAAGATTAGATTTTTATTTCAAATATATTTGTAGAGGCTATGGCTATAGTACCATATAGTTTCACAAAAAGCCTAAATGAGAACAGGGAAAACACAGATTAGTATAACTCCTAATACGCCACCAGGGTTTAAAAGGCAGTGGACACATGTAAATACAAACGATTGCCTCAAATGAATGTGTCAGTTTAGTTCAGACTTTAGTTGAGTTTGCTGAAGAGGCAGCTCATTTATTTGCACTGTCACGTCATAGCAACGGAGGCCTGTGTTTGGCTTCAAGCCCTTCCTGTGCAGACGGTCACCATGTGAGCTCTGGTCTCCTCCACACAGTTCAAAGTCAGTCATGCCAGCTGAATGGACGACTTTATCCTGATACTTGTGTTAAATGTTTTGGGAATCAAGATAATGCGCTACATAAAATGGAATTCATTATTATTATTAATGTATATATATATATATGTGTGTGTGTGTCTGTGTCTGAAGGACAACATTTCCCAGGTGCTTCATTGTCTCCTGCTCATTGTTAACTTGAAACAGCTCCAGCATCTGTGACTCTGACTGAGTAGGCAGGAAAATATATCTCTTTTGCTCCACACTAATGTACAGTCTATACTATGGATATAAAATAAAACTATCAAACAAATGATAAGGAATCAGCTATTTTTCATTTAGCAACCTATTTTACTGCAGCAACCTACTGCAAATATTTAAGTTAAACGTTTAATGTTATTTAACAAGCAGATAAACGTGGTTTCCTTGACACTGCAACTCAAAATATATCGATCATCTAACCCCAGTTAGTATCTATCATGATGCTAATACATGCCAGCTTCAAGCTGAAGCTATTTTCCACCCAACTTAGTTTAAGATACGACGCAAAACAAGGACATCAATGTTTAAAAAAAAACTCGTTGTACTGGTGAATACCATCAATTTCGAAAGCTAGTAACGTTATGTTAACATAGATACTAAGTTACAGACACTACTACGATAAATTATCAGTTAACAATTACTATGTTAGCAGCTTTAGCTAGTCAATGCCTAACATTACTTACTGGACAACAGCTAGTTAGTTAGCTAAACTGCCACCAACTATGTTGTAAAGTTTTATTTAAATAGTTACTATTGTATATGGCTATTCATCATTAATACAATCATTTCATTCAGCCTAACGTTGTTGGTTAACTTTAGCTAACAGCTTGTTGGTAACGTACTGTTATGCTAGTGTTGCTATGCTCATATTAGCTAATACTTGTCCATTTGGTCCGTTAAGCTAACGGATAATGTGCTCGCGTCATTGTTATTACACATATTTTTACTCACCATTTTTGACATATTAACAAAGTCTACATGTCCCAAAGCTGTTGTTAGTTAGCGAACGTTAGCTCTCTCAGGCTATGATTCGTTTCTATAGTAACTGTGGTGACAAGCCGAGATGCGTTCATGGCACAGTCACATAACATAGTACATGGGAGTTTTTCTCATTGCTGTGGAAAGAAAATGAGCTTTCACTTCAGTCGCTTTTACCAGTAAAACATGTAACATGAAACATACAACATAAAATACAGTAGCCTATTCACGTCAAAGGCACCACGCAACTATCTTAATTTATACGAGTGAATATGAATAGGGGAAATTCTATACATAACATGTTGAGTGTTGGCTTTGTTCAAGTTGTCATTTTACAGTCCAGGGTAGAAAATCACAACAACGGACTCATTCGTTTATGTACAACTCAACACATCTATTGGCTGTAACTTATTGCACCGCCATGTGTGGTGCGCCATCTAGTGGTGTTGTGGAGTTCTGAATCATTCTAAAATTTTAAAGTTTCGAGCGCCGTAAACGCAACCTTTGAACATTCTCTTTTACCCGGAAGAAAAACAAACGACCGTCTGAAAAGTAACACGAAGTAATGTAATAGTGTGTTTAATGTAAATACCTGTATCTCCACGACTGTAGATGTTTAGAATAGGATAAGACAGGATAGAATATAGGAGTGTTTTGCTTCATTTGTTTCTCAATGCGTTCATCTGCTTGTTTACGACATTACATGAATGACAATGGACCTTTGATACTGGATGGTGGACTAGCAACTGAACTGGAGGCGCAAGGAGCCAAATTACAGGTAAAAAAAAAATGCGAAAATATAAATTGCCTGTATAAAAAACAAGTCATGCTGCTTTAGACTTGACCATTTGATTGTTCTTGTATCTTATTTTGGGTTACAAGATAAAAGATTTGTAAAGACAGCTGCACACAATAAAGCCATTTTAATCCTGAAGAGTTGGACACTGCATCGTAACAATGAATGACAACTGACAAAAAAAAAAGGAAACTTTAATGTGTGGTTTGATAATAATATTGTGGAAGATGGAGATTTAAGCTTTTGCAGTTCACTGTTGAAGTAATTATTAAAAGCAAGCAAACTACCTCAATACACCCACTAGGTGGCGCCATTGACCATGTGCTCACAATCCATCTAACTAGTTGTCTTATTCTTTTGCCATAGCTTCCTTATGTAATACCTACATACCAGTTTTGTTTTATGTGGAAAAAAAGACAAAAAACTGATGTCTGTGTTTTTATCTTACAAACTAAGGGAGATCCTTTATGGAGCGCCAGGCTTTTGCATACTAATCCCCAGGTCATCAAAGATGCTCATTACAGGTATGTCAATATACTGAACGTAAAAGCAAATACATGATAAACAACTGTATTCATTTTTATTCACTGTACTTCATTAGATGTGATCTATCAACAGGTTTCTCCACAGTGGTGCTGATGTTATCACAACAGCCACATACCAGGCGAGTATTACAGGATTCATTGATCACCTGGATGTGAGCTCTGAGGGCGCCAGAGAGCTGATGATGTCTGGAGTTCATGTGGCCAAAGAGACAGTGGAGAGATTTGTCATCGACAGCCATTCAAAAGGTAGAGTAACCACCACAATCCACTGTTTGTACTGCACTGCACTGCACAAACAGTGGATTGTTTATACTGCACTGTATGGGAATTTTTAAGATGAGTAGACAGTGTGTCTCTGTAGACTATGATGCTATTATATTGTGGTGTTGTTGTTAATCTCATAAGGGCAAAGATATCCCCTGGTGGCAGGCTCTGTTGGACCGTATGGGGCCTTTCTGCACAACGGCTCAGAGTACACCGGGGCTTATGCACAGGAGATGAGTATTGAGGTGAGCACGCTCATACTGGTTACATAAAAAAGGTATATATTATTTATTCTGTGTGATAATAAAAACATGGTTCTCGTCACACTGTTGACCTATGCCTTGACTCAATTCATAAACAATGTCTCAGGTGTCTTTTCTTTTTGTCTGTTCCAAGGAGCTTAAAGTTTGGCATCGGCCACAGGTCGACTGCTTAGCAGCAGCTGGAGCTGATCTCATTGCTTTTGAGACAATCCCAAGCATCAAAGAGGCGGAGGCTCTCGTGGAGCTGCTCAGAGAATTCCCAAACTCTAAAGCCTGGCTCTCCTTCTCCTGTAAGGTAACCATTGCTAATAACCAGAATAATTAGAGTTGATTAATTTGCGTATCAAAATAACTTTTTTTTTTTTTGGAAAACACTGTCAGGATGGGAAGTGTATATCAGACGGCAGCTTGTTGACGGATGTAGTCCAGATTGCTAATAGATCCAAGCAGCTGGTTGCTGTAGGAGTCAACTGCTGTCGTCCAGCGCTGGTAGAGCCGCTGCTGGACTCTGCCAAGTCACTGCTGAGCCCAGATATGTGCTGGGTGGTCTACCCCAACAGTGGAGAGGAGTGGGACACTGAGCGAGGGTGAGTCTGTAGCCCAGAAGTTTTAATAAGAAGGTCACAACTTTCACAGCCATTGTATTCATCAAACAACATTCTTTCACCATACAAAGGATGGTCAAAAAAATCTGATTCAATTTACTGAAACAAAACAGTCATATAACGCATTTCTATAGATTGAATTGCCAACTGCATATAATGCAATTAAAATTAGCTGCAGTTCCACCATTAAAGAGCTGCTTACAAATGAACACATAATGATGGTACAATAAATCAAATTTATAATAATATCTTTACCTTTCATACTTTTAAGTACATTTGCTGATAATAGTGTCGTTTTTCTTTTAAATGCAGATACTTTTACATTGTTGTATAACCACTTAAAAAGGATCGGAAAACTTCTAACTTTTCTGCTTGACTCTTTTTTTCGTACAAAGATGGCAAACTTCAGGAAAAACACCAGTGTCACTTCCTGAACTCAGTCATACATGGATGAAGCAAGGTGCTGCTTTGATAGGTAAAGTCAACTGTTTTCCATTTTGTACATATTTTCTGTACCTTCTGTACTTTTTCTGACGGGTCTCTCTCTTTGTCTATTAGGAGGTTGCTGCCGTATTGGTCCCGCTCACATAGCGGAGTTAAAACAGCAGTTAAAAGGAAGCTGCACATCTCCAGCCTCTGCAGTGTGACTGAACTGAAGATGTCCGGATAAATTCCAACACTAGAAAAACAAAAAATGTTAATTACAGAGAACGACGTCTGTTGCAGGAGTTTATAAAAATCTTAATTTATTGGAAAATAAATAAATAACCCGCCACATGAACTCCACGTGAGTACACAATGATGTTGTGTAGTGTCAAAGACAAACGGCACCACAGGGGTGTAAAAATCAAACGTTTAAGAACAAATTATGACTGTATATGAACATGAAAATAAAACATGCAGTCTTTGCTGTCCGTGGTTCACATTTTGAATGTTTTTTGACTGATTGAGGGGGATTCCACGATCACATCTGTACAGCTCTAGTCCTTTAAAAAAAAATAAAAACGGGATCGTTGATGCGACACTCTTAGGTTTCACAAAGCACAACAAAATATCAGCTTCTTTCACAACACTTTCACTGGACAGTATTTCCACTGAACTAAACCACTTTACATCAGGTTCAAAACAAGTCCACCCACATGTACAATGAATTATGAAACTATGTCAACTTTGAACAGAATTTACAGTAAATGTGTCAATGCACATGTCGTTTGCTAGTCATCACTAGTCGAGTATTGTATAACGCACGCTCCTACAGTACTACTACACTGCAGTGTGTTCTGAGAAGATGAGACCATAACCATAAATAAATTAAGATATGTGCACATGATTAATACTTGAATGAAAAAAAAACATCATCCTGTAATATGACTGTAATATACAGGAACGGACAAAATACCCGAAACACCTTACAGCGCAGTGGCATTAAAAGTTAATAACTGCCCAGCTCATGTTTCATTTCAGTTTTTAAAACTGCGAGAGGTACTTTTTCCAACTTTGAAACCACAGTCTGATGTGCTGTTGAGAAAATACCCGTTCACCTTTCCTCTTTTTTTTTTCTTCCTTGCCTTACTATTTATCAGCAGTACCTTGGACACACTTTGTCTTATTTGCATCTAATGTAGAAACTCAGACAGCTGCATCAAAAGCCCATTTATAAAAGCAGTGATAGACCTCTATTGAAGCTAACTCACACAGCTAAGTGGCTCACTTGTGAAGCTGCTGATGTAATTGATATCAAGTTGTTGGTTTGTCATTTGCACTGAGAAATGACATAAAAGTGGCAAAAATCATGACTACTTGATTAAAAAGATTACAAACTACAATACAGCCTTAAAAGTGATAGTTGCATTGAATCGACATCTTGGTGACATTCTATATTTTTCTTTTTTTTTACTTATAACAAAGATGTAGCCAAAGCCGAGCATGGCTTATTTCTCTGTGCCATAGAGCTCCTTTGTTGTCCATAAACTATTAAAAACATCACATCAGTGAGCTCCACTGTAGCATGGGTGACATGTTCTTTTATTACCATGAACACACACGCTAGTTTATTTTGAGTCAAAAACACACATCCTGCTGCTGGAAATACCCACTAGATTACCATATGTGTACTTATCCACTACTGAAAATAGTCCCTAAAGCTTAAACAATTTCTCTGTGTTTGAGTAAAATGTGTCAAAAACTAGTGCCCAGCTGTTTTAAGGAATTAAAATGGCCTTTAAAAAAAATGATATATTTGTAAGCAGTTTTAAAGAGTGACGTTATCAGTAGCAAATGAGCCACAGGCAGCCTGGAGAAGTCCAAGTATTGAGAGAATAATTGACACATTGTTGGTCTTTTCATGGGATTTGTTAATAAAAAGACAAATACGGAATAACACCGGATGACCTATCCTATAAATTATATTTGTAACTTATTATTGTAATTTCTGTTATTTAGTCCTCCCCCTGTATGTCCCAATGAACCTTTTCAGTCTGTGATGTCTTCTTCCAGGTCGCTGTCGGGGGAGCTCCTCTGTCTGTTCTCCGCTGTATTGGACAGGCGTTTACAGCCGGTGTCTTTCTGACTTCCCATACTGTGTGAGCGTCCCAGGTGGGCCAGGCGCTTGGCTGACCTCCTCTCCTCTGTTTCCTCCGCAGTGCTTCCATGGGCCCGCTCCGTACCAGAGTGATGGAAGTCGTGGCGCAGGTTCTCCAAATTCAGAGCCCAGGGGCCCAGCTTCTGCCAGTTCACCCTCTGGAAGGCCATGATGCAGTGCAGGTTGCCACCCACCTGTGAACCAGGAAATGTTCTTTGAGTAAAGGCTAAAGAATAAGACATGTTTACACAAAAAGATACATTTTAAAGGAATAGATGAGAGAAAGGGACCTTTTTGGTTTTGCGCCGCTGAATTCCCCGCTCCGTGTGACGAATGTCCAGGTATTCTGGATTTTGTGTGTTGAGGTCAGTCACAATGTCCAGCCATCTGAAAAGAGAGGTGTGTTGTTGAACATCTCAACAGCAGTGCCTGATAAAAATGTAGCAGAAATTGAGCTTACTTTTTACAGTGAATAGCTGGGTGTTTCCTACTGGGTTCACCGATTAAAATCCAGTATTCCATTTCATTTGTGGGTAGAGGGCCCCTTTGCAAAAAAGAGAAAAATACTTAAGTCAGTTTATATACTCTTTCAAGTGCATGCAGCCTTAAACTGCAGAGATGTGACCTACCTATATGCTTTTGATGCTTTGAGTGGCGTCGCTTCAAAGCCCACTGGGCAGAAGTAGTGATTCTGGCAGTGGTAAATATATGCCATAGACTCGTCCTTCAGCCCTTGTGTCAGCTTCATTAACGCTCCTTCAGCTAAAAGAGACCAGACTGGTTATCGCTTAGCTTCATGTCTTCATGAGGAGACATGCTGTTGAGTTCGCCAGCTGAGGGGACTCACCTGTTTCTCCTGCCGTCTTGTGTTTGCCGTGTGGTTTGTACAGAATGTAGGAGCAACCTCGCACTCTGAAATTGTCATTAATTTGTCTGAACCATCTGTAAGAAAAAAATACCAAAACTTACTTAATTTACTGCATAAATATTCTAAAGTGATTATTGTAAAAAAAAAAAAAAATAATTAAAACAAACAAACAAACAAACTATGAGAGCAGTTCTATGTACCGCATTAGTGTAGCGTTGCCAGTGAAAGGACCAAACTTAATTTCTTCGAAAGGTGGCTGAAACCCCAGAATATGTAGCGCCTCCTCTTGAGAGATGGGTGGAAGACTAACAATATAAATAAATACATATTTATTAAGAAACAATTGCACCTTTACTGAGCTGTATCTTTACATTAAATCTGATAGCAGACCTTACATGCTGCTCACCTCCCTGCACCCAGAGTGCTGTACAAGAAGTTCCAGCAGGACACCAAAGAAGAGATTCCACAAGAAGTCTTGTACTGCGGCCGACTGATACAGTACCTGAAGCAGAATAAAGAAAACCCAGAGGATAAGTTATTATATAATAATGTTTTGCTACAGCCTGGTGTGAAGCTTGTTTCACTGTGTTTTTATTTAAAACAGTGGATGTGCTAAATATAACTTCACCATCGTCTGAGGTCTAACACTTTTCTCTGTTTGATCTCCTCTAGTGAGGCATGAGGCGAGACGTCTTGCAGATTTCGGCTCGGCCTGTCTGATGATGTCATCTTCTTGGTGCTGCATTTCTTCACATTGCCTGAAATACAATGTCAGTCAGTGTAGACCATACCAGGATTCAAATCCTTCGCTTAATTGTATCAGTTCAAATCCTTTTTATGACATAATGGCAGCATCGTTGTGGAGCATGAGTGAATCACAGACTGTAACAATAACATGTTTTCTTACTTGTTCTTGTTTTTCTCGTGAGCACAGCATTGAAATCTGTCGTATCAATCTCCCACGCCAAAATAGGCTGAGTGTTGCCAGAGGACACTTCTTCCATGTCACAGTCTCTATCTGATCCCACATGGGCCCCTCCAGCTGCAGGTTTAGGCTTCACAAGTGGAGGCCCATCATCCTGTTTGTTTAGGGGACGGTACACCGAAGCAGCCTGGTTGAGTAGAGCATAATCGGAGCAGACGGTGTAGAACTTCTCCCGGGAGTGTGTGACCGGGCAGGTCCATGGCAGGTGCAGCTCAGCACTGGAAGCCCGCCTTACCCTTGCAGCGTCCCGGGCGAGGGAGCTGAGCAGCCTGTGGCCCTCTTCTCCATCAGTGGGTCTTTGCACACCTGATGGTTCTGCTGGCCCAGAGAGGTTTGCTCCTTGACCTTCTGATGTGTTCGGCATTGAACAGCAACAGGCTGATTGTAATTATGTTGACGTGATAAGATGTCCCTTCTGGAGAGGAAAGGAGAGGCTTTTTATTTTTTAGAAACACTGGAGATATAAAAGGAAGATGCAGTAATAGAGACACAACACTGCAAACCCAGAGGCAATCAGATAACATGAACAATCTCTTGAATATCGTTGTTTTAACTTACATTAGGCAACATCATACACTACTTCTGAAATAAGACAATATGAAAACAGCCTGCAGCAGCTCTTATTTTCCCCCTGTAGTTAACATTAAGTAACATTTCAACTGTGAAACAGCTGTAGTTGAAATAAGCACACAGCTGCATCTGTGCTAACATCTGTACTAACTAACAGCTGCATCCGTGCTAACACTAACACAGTACTAACAGCTGCATCTGTGCTAACATCTGTACTAACTAACAGCTGCATCTGTGCTAACATCTGTACTAACTAACAGCTGCTTCCGTGCTAACACTAACACAGTACTAACAGCTGCATCTGTGCTAAAATCTGTACTAACTAACAGCT
Organism: Pampus argenteus; assembly: GCA_036937835.1. NCBI lineage: Eukaryota > Metazoa > Chordata > Actinopteri > Scombriformes > Stromateidae > Pampus > Pampus argenteus. The sequence goes on from CM072870.1 coordinate 6,680,767, forward strand.
GCATCCGTGCTAACACTAACACAGTACTAACAGCTGCATCTGTGCTAACATCTGTACTAACTAACAGCTGCTTCCGTGCTAACACTAACACAGTACTAACAGCTGCATCTGTGCTAACATCTGTACTAACTAACACAGCTGCATCCGTGCTAACACTAACACAGTACTAACAGCTGCATCTGTGCTAACATCTGTACTAACTAACAGCTGCTTCCGTGCTAACACTAACACAGTACTAACAGCTGCATCTGTGCTTACATCTGTACTAACACAGTACTAACTAACAAGGCTGCATCTGTGCTTACATCTGTACTAACACGGTACTAACTAACACAGCTGCATCTGTGCTAACATCTGTACTAACACGGTACTAACTAACACAGCTGAATATGTGCTAACATCTGTACTAACTAACAGCTGCATTTGTGCTAACACTAACATAGTACTAACTAACAGCTGCATTTGTGCTAACACTAACACAGTACTAACTAACACAGCTGCATCTGTGCTAACTAACAACTGCATCTGTGCTAACACTAACACAGTACTAACTAACACAGCTACATCTGTACTGGATAGTAACTAGCCAATGTAAACACGCCCAGCGGTGACGTTATTCCTATTTATCCCACCTTGTGAAATATCTTAGGGCTAAACGCGGATAGGAGCTGGCAGAGCGTCAAACTAGCTACATATTACCAGACCTACAGGCACATAATCTGTGAACATTTCAAACATTAACAACAATCGTTTGAAAACGTCGTCCTCTTGACCTGCATCCTCTTCCTGTGCAGGTTTTAACGGACTGTACCATTCCCGAGGAGCAACCGGGGGGTCCAAATAAAAGAGAAATAATTAAAGCTGGATAATAACAATAAAACACTCACATGAACAATACGACCGCGTACAAATATATATTATATATTATATATATTCAAAACCTTATTTTATTGCATTATTTGGATTGTAATTTAAATATACATGTAATTTTCTTACATTGCACAACCTGTGTTAGTAAACCGTGAATTGGTCCAAACATACAAACCAATCACAGGAGCGACTGCAGCAGCTGCCCTCACTAGACAAACAGAAGGTAAGCGTTGATTTTCACTGGTCAGATCACTCTAATCCTTTAGAGACTACAACTGCACGTGACTGTTTTTTTAAAAATAACTTTTAAATGAACAAAAATGTACTAACAATAGTGACCTAAACTTTGCTACAGTGACGCGATTGAGTGACGTAATTTCTTAGCTGTCAATGCAAACTAACTTTTGCTCTTAGAGCTAACTTGATTATCATCATGTCATATAAGAGCAAATTGTAAAGTACACACCTTTAATTTCATTTAGTCAAAGTAGGACGAGCACAGGTGGAATTAATAACATGAATGATGTCTGCAGGTTCTGGTATTGTGCATTTTCACACACACACACACACACACACAATAAAATATACATATATACGCACACACACTCTACTTTGAACAATAATGTTTTTAAAATCATAATTAACTTCTTAAAATCCTTAAGACAACATCCCCTCCTGCAAATATATTTAATTTCAAAAGTTTACCTGCTGGACACAAGATGTCTCCTTCTTCACAGTGAAGCTCAAACTGTAGGAACTAGAAGAAAAGCATATGCGAGTGGAGGGGGACATGAATGTATTAATTTGAATGGGGTTTTGGACATTTGAATTTCTGCAGAAAACCATGGCAAAGAAGCTGGTGATCATTGACACAGACTGCGGCATAGATGACGCTCAGGCTATAATGATGGCCTTGGCAGCGCCTAACATTGAGATCCTGGCCGTCACCTGTGTGTTTGGGAATGCAGCAGTTGAGAGTGTGTGTCAGAATGTTTTGAGGGTGCTCTCCGTCTGTGAGCGTGAGCAGGTAAGTTCACTGAAGATGTATTTACATGACCACATAGATTATACCTCAACAGATTAATTGTAAAGGTATACTGCATACACTGTCATACACTGCAACGTTTTTTTTAAATTCAGTAGTGTTGAAGTGGATTGGCTGTTCAATAGGTTGTGTGTCTGTTGAAAGAACTAACCAACTTTGACTTTGACTTGCTTCTGCAGATTCCAGTGTTTCGAGGTTCTGGGGGTCCTCTGGTTGGAGCCCATAACCTGTTAAGTGACCACTTTGGAAGCGATGGCCTTGGAGATGTGATTGAAGACAGAGATCCTCAGTGGGAGGATAAAATCCAGAGAGAGCATGCAGTTGACTCAATGATTAGACTGGTGTCTGAAAACCAGAAGCAGGTGATAAACCTTGCTGCGGTCTGTCTGTAGCATGTGGCTGCCTACTGGTACTAAAACATGCTTTCCACAGGTCTCCTTGGTGGCTCTTGGCCCACTCACTAATCTGGCACTGGCTGTCAGGCTGGATCCACACTTCCCCCAGAAGCTCAGAGATCTGTACATTATGGGTGGCAACATGGAAGGTAATACCACAACATGATTACCGTTTTGTATTTGAGACATGTGGCCTGTAATAATGTTCTCTCGTCTTTTCAGGGAAAGGAAATGTGAAGCTGTGTGCAGAGTTTAACTTTGCAATGGATCCAGAGTCTGCTTATATTGTGCTGGAAGAATTCCTCTGCCCCACGCACATCGCATCGTGGGAGTATTCATGCAGAAATGCACTGAAATGGGTGAGATGTATACTTTGAGTGGAGAACTACATAAGCTCACATAATGGCTGTCACAATTAAAAAACTGTTAAATGTTTCTGTGCAGGAGTTCTTTGAAGAGTTGATCAATCAGGATGCGCCCGCTGCACGCTTTATGAAGACGGTAACATCTAAATGCTGGGCTTACTCCAAGGAGGCCACGAAGAATAAGAGAGATGTGTACTTTGGGCCCGGCTTCGTCTCCTATGACGCTTATGCGATGGCAGCCTGCATCGACGGCGCCGTGGTGACAGAGAGCATCGAGTGTCCCGTCCGTGTGGAGCTGGAGGGTTCGATCTGTCGCGGCATGATGGTGCTAGATCGCACAAATGAGCTGAAAAAGAACCACAGTGTATCTGTTATGACTAAATGTGACGTTGCCAAGTTCAGTCAGTTACTAATGGAGTCGCTCAGACAACCCTGTAAAAAGTAATCTTTAAACGATAATGTGCCACGCTGAATCAAATAGTCATATAGTTATATAAGAATCAAATAGTTTTTTTAATAAACTGAATAAAAATGTGATTTTTCCTTAAATTCTGTGTTTAATTTGGCTGACAAATAGAGATAATGTACATAACAAACTTCAAACGACACAAAGACTAATTTACTGTAAGGTTTTGATATACTGTGTTCTTGCTGTGTTCTTTTGTTTACTGTATTCTGGGTTTCTTGGAACTTATGGCTGAGGCTGGAAAAAACCCTTCATAATGTATAAAACCGAATGTATTTTTTGTTTATAACAAGAAAGAAGAAGAAAACAATGAATAGAAAAAAAATACCTCTGATTTGGAATTAGTGTGTGTTAAAATTCTAAGAAAGATATCTAGTTTTGACAGGTCTGTTCAGTCAAACACTGTGTGTGTAAAGAGGCAATGACTACAGTAACTTATTGTGAGAGGGTGTATTATTGGCTACAGTTAAATAGTAGTATAGAAGTATTTGCATCAGCCAGGGGAAACACTGTTTGGATACGTTTTGCATAAATTCAAAAAGTCTTTGGGGAACCATGTGAGCCCAGAGGACAGGAACCTGTTTGTTCTGTACTGTTCTACATGTTTTAAGATAGAAAGTTGAAATCTGGCAGGTAAAAGAAACACCAAGTTTAAATGTCTATTAGATCCTGATGACAAGTCAGAAGATTCACCAGTGACACCAAGGGCCCTATGTTCCCATGGCTCCTAGCTCACAGGTTATTAAGTTCCCCACCAATCATAAACTGACCTAAACAAATGAATGAATTATAAAAAAAATGAATATGACATGTTTTTGGTAGCTCACTGAGGAGGAGGCACAAATGTTCCTTTATTTGGAAAATCACAAACAACATCCAATATGGTTTCCTCTACCTGTAAGGATAAATGAAGAACCACAGCACGCAGTGGTGAGCCCTAAAAAAAAAAAAAACACGACAGGCTGAATAGGTGAAAGCTTTGAGAGTCAAAAGGAGCTCTTTTCAGCAGCAGATCATTGCATGTGAGAGGAGGCAGCCTCACATACTCCACCAGAGAGATTCAGACACAACATCACAGCAGCCTCCAACAGACAAGGCCGTCGACCCAGCGGAGCTCCAGAAGCTATCAGGACAAGCAGATCACATCACCAGACTGAAAACAGAGCAGGTCGCCTTACTAAGTGAGGTGGAGCACCTGAAAGAAATGCTCCAAAGTCAGAGAGCTCTGAATGCTGAGACAGGGAAGAAGGGTCCCATCACCTGAAATCTATGAAATTAGAACAGAAACTTAAGCAGAAAGCTCTAAATTGCATCCTTGGTTTGACAAATTGATTTAAAATCTATACCCAAATAAAAAATATCAATGGTATTTAAATGGTCTACAGTGAGATTCTACAGTAAGAGTATTAGATTTTAATCATTCCCACTTGATTTGTTTGTTTGTCTCATTCACATCTGTACACAAATGCAACTTTCCAGCCTGAAATCACTTTTTATGTTTAGATGCAATAAAAAATAAAAAATAAATCACATGCAACACAGATTTCTGCTGAAATTCTTTATTTTAATTTGCTAACAAATAGAGGCAATGTACAATACAAACCTCAGACGTAAGTGTTGTTTGATTACTCGACCAATTGATTCTCACAGAAGGCTTTGATGTTTTTTTTTTGGCAGAGCCCCACTTTTAAAATGAGGAAACGTGAACGTTCATGAAGCTTTTTGAGCCGTTGTGAAAAATCCCATTTCAAAAAGATGAAAGATCCCTGCTGCCAAATAATAAGCCTGATGCAAAGGAGCTGCGGTATGTAAATTTGACTTTTCAAACCAATTTCCGTAATAAAAGAATTTGAACCAAAATGACAGAGAAAACAAGACACATGGCTTAAAAATAAGACGTCTGTTCCAACATTAATACTGAACTTTAGAGATTCTGCGCCATGTACCAAACTTTCAGAAGGAATGCCAGCCTTTCTAGAACAGCAAAATGTCTGCATTGGCATCAGCATACCATGCTAATGCTAGCATTTTTTTTTTTTAAATTTAGGGGCACCTGTTAAAACAATTCCAAATAAAAGTTAGCATTTCTGCCCCCATGAATAAAAAGCTGCAGAGAACTAAATTGCAGGGATGGTAACCTTCAGCACGGGGCTACCAAACGCGTTACTCTTCAGGTAACATTGCTTTCTGTTGGGATTTAAAAATACTTGATTTAACGTACAGAGTACATCAAATCCATGATGTGCTTCTGTTAAGTGCCATTATCTGCTGATTAATTGCCATTTTCAGGAGAGCTTGGCCAGGGCTCGGTGCTCCGCCTGCTCAGTGTGGGACGCCACATGTTCCACGGGTTGTAGGTCCGAGTCATCTCGGTGGAGGCTGGCGGCGATGGTGCGGGACTGGTGACCAGATCAGTCAGAGTTGTTGGGTTGGTCGGTGGAGAAAACGAGTGTAAGGCTGAATCTGCGCTTGTTGACCAAATGGAGCTGCCGAAGGGTGCGGTTGCAGACCAGGGATTGCGGGTGTTTCCCAGGAGTGACTGAAACAAAAGTCAAGAAAGCGTCACAATAGTAGCAAGAACAGGAGGAGTATCTGTGAGCTACATCAACACAAAATAACGGATCTTACTGCGGTCGGGGCAGTCGGTGAGCTGGAGCTGCTGGGCCAGGAGTGCAGAGAGTCACTGCTCGGTATTTCCCATATGGAGGGAACAGGGGTGAACTCAGTCCAACTCTGCTGAGGCTCAGAAGACTTTGGGACATGCATTCCACTGAAAACTAAAAAAAACCAACACAATTTCATAAAATACATCACCAAATACAGTAAGTCAACCATAAACTCCTCACCAGTTACTCTACATTATTCTTGTATGTAGTCAGGCACACAAGTTACCTCCTGTCAGGTTGAAGGAATTATTGGGTCCGAAAGCAGAGAATGAATTGGCTGAGTGGTAGTTTGGACTACTGGCTGTGTCAATGGGGCTCCATAATCCAGAGCTGTAGCAGAAAAAAACAACATACATATTCAGTTGGGATTGTATCATAATGTCACACCCTGATGTGAATTTTAAATTTATTCTGTTACATTACCTGTCAGAACTGTCACTTTCCACCGATGTCATGTGTGCCAGAGACTTTCCCTGGTTGTCACTTTTACCGGGACCAGAACCACCTGACAGGAAGATAAAAACATTTGTGTCATTTTCGAACAAACTATCATAAGACGCACACTGCAATCAGTTGTTAGTTCACTGCTACATCTTTACCTGGGCTTTTGTCATAACCTGCAGCCACAGCAGCAAAGGTGGGGTTGCCATTTTTGCCTGGGAGTGGAGCAGCTGCAGACACTTTATTTCCAGGGGTTTTCTTCTGGTTTCCCTCACTGCAAAAATGTCAGAAAATCAGCGAGGATCTGGAATGGTTGAGTTTAAAAAATAATAATACTAATACAGAGCACTGAAATGCTTTATGAGAAACGTTTAATGATACCTGTTGCTGTTGAGGACGCTGCTGTAGGTGCCTCGAGACAGTAAGCTGGGAGAGGTGGGTGGAGGGGAGCAGGTCCCGGCTGTTACTGATCTCTTCAGAAAAGGGTCTGCGTTTAACGTCTGGAGGGAGATTTGCTGAAGACTATCTGCTTCTGCATGTGGAAAACAAAAAAAAATAAAAATTAAAAAGCTATATATAAAACAGATTATTGGGCCTAGACATCACAGGTTGGTTACAGGTCTGGACTTACGGACGCTGTTTTTGGAAAGAGGAACATCCCATTCTGGAGACGCAAACTCCTTCTCGCCCTCAGAGCTGCTGCTGTGGCCGAGCTCTGGCACCGAGCTGCTGGACAACAGCTTAGTGAAAAGAGAGGGGCGCCCGTCCTCCAGCTTCCCGTCTACTGCCGAAAACAAACACATCTGGTGCTGAGGCAAAAACAACAACAAAAGGAATGTGACAACATTTAAGTAAAGCAACTCACATCTCTGTTTCTGGAGGGGTCTTGTCTTTGGGATGGTGGTGAGAGGGTGGAGAGCTTTGGATGTGAAGCTCTTGCGTTGTTTGTTCTCCAGTGGGGTTACATATGGCAACTCCAGAGAACTGAGAACAATGAAGATGTGTCAAAAGAAAAAAAGAAAAAGAAGGAACCAATAAAAAGTAACTTTTGCCACCTGCAGTTAAAGAAACAAACCTGGATTTTTCTGCAGTATTCTCCTTTTTTATGGTTCCTTGTTTCTTGGTTTTGGGTTTAATTAGGAAATTTGAAGTTTCTTCTTTCACTTTTTCCATGGTTACTGTCCTTCCTTTCTTGTTCACTAGTTCCTGGCAGAAATGAGAGGAAAATGTGTTATGCATAGTGTATACTTCCACAAGGATTATTTTCACATTTCAATAGTAGCAGATGCAATGGAAAGAGATGCGAGACTCCAACACTAATGTGCTAATGCACTAATGTGTTATTAATGTGCGTCCTCCTCCTTGTACCTCTTTGATGTTTGTCTCCACGTCTGGGTTGGAGGTCTCTGTAGTAGTTGAGGAACTGTCATCGTTGTCAGCCAGGTTATCTTTAAGCTCGTCTCCCTGAGTCTTTACTGTTGATTTTTTCTCTTTCTCTTCCTTCTTCCTCTGGGCTTTTGTTTTTGCCCGCAGCTTCCCTTTGGATTCCAACACTGCAATTGAACACACACTTTTAAAACCTGTAAATGATTTCAGAGACCCATCACCCTTGTCTCTCCAGGTAGAAACAACAAGTAGTGTGTACCTTTGTTTTGTATTGACTGCGAGCTCTGCTCTTGCAGAGACTCAGCATTTAGTGGATCTGGACGGTCGAGGTCGTTGTCCATGGCTCCAAGCAAGTTGGCATAATCCGCATCCTCAGGGCAGAGACCTCTGGGAGGCAGCGATGAGCCTGCTAAACTTTGACTCTGGAGGTCCAGTTTGGTGCTCCGAGCCTTCCGGTTGGTTAGCTGGCAGGCAGCTGGAGGGCCCTCTTGGCCTGAGGTTGTACCTGCTTTGGTCAGCTGGGAGGAAGTAGCTTGCATAGATGGGCGGCTGAAGCCAATCCTGGACCTCTTATCTTGGCTGTCTGAGTCTAATAAGGTACGGCTGTTGCCCTGACGGCCTCCAACCCGTGCTGCTCCGTTGCTGGACGCATATAATACTCTGGAGTTCTGGGGTGAGTCACTGTAATCGTTCAACCTGAACGTAGATAGAAACGTGTTCAGTTATACTGGACATGCTGCATCCACCCTCTGCAGTTACATTTTCAGACACTTAAACCAGCTTTCTTTGGATCCTGTCACATCTGTGTGTTGACGCTGTAAAGAAAACTGCTCAGTTCTTTTTACAGTTTTTGCTTTTACATTTTTACTAAATATGGGTTTAGAGTGACATTAGTCAGTCAATAATTAAAATAATTAATAGATTAATACAAGATGTCCGTTAAAAAGTCTGTACTGGCAATATAAAGATGATCTAAGTGCTGTGGTCGAAGCATTTGGGCTTTTGAATCTGGAAAAAAAAAAAAAGTCAAATGTGAGGTGAAATCAAGGATTCGCCTATCAGAGAGCTCTCTCTCACAGACTCTCTCTGATTGAACATGCAAAGTTGTCTGAATGGCTGGTGATTAGAGCCAACTACTATACAACCTGTGGGCAGTGGTTAGCCACAGCCCAGCGAAGATTAACAGTCTTCTCTCAGTGTCAGAGCCCTGAATGTAAAATGAGATGTAACGAAACGAAAGAGGTTCATTTTGTCATCTGATCCATTCTTGTCCTGTGTTAAAACTTACTTTGAATCACTGTGAAGTTGCACAATGTCCCTGAGATTAAATGGTCTCCCCGTCTCCAAGGTGGAGTTAGATTCCACAGACACACGTCTCTTGAAAGGCTCCCATATGCTCTGAGCCTCCAGGTAGGCTGCGGCAATCACCAACAGAAACATGGAACTGAAAGGAGATTAAACAAAACATATTTTATTCTTTGCGCGGAAATTAAGTTTTACAAAAATGTAGCAGCATGGCGTTCTTGTGCATTTTGATATTGTGGCTTCACTCTTTCTACCTGTTCTAATGCGACACTCACCTCATAATGAGAGACACAATGATGTAGAGCTCCAGCTCCCAGCTCGGTCTGGGCAGGGTCTCTGCACATGCAGCTAACATGTGGTAGGGCAAGGAGGCGTTCAGGACAAACACAAACTCAGAGCCTCCACATGTCACCAATTTCAGCTCCCGGATCACTCGAGATGAAGTGAAGTCGGGTGTAAACCTGCAAGGAAACGAGGGCATTGTCCAAGTTTAAAAGATTGCTCATTAATCTGCACCATGTGGCTACAAATTTGTAATACAGTTTGTAACCAGAGGCCAGAAGACTGAAGTGTTGGTTAGTTGGAAGCGCTGGGAATCTATGCTCCAGCTGTATAGTGATTTGTTGTGCGGGTAGATTTCAAACATTCTTTGTCTGAAACAGAAACTGGAAATTTCCTTGCATGGCTGACTGACCCATTGTTATTTGTTACAATAAAAATGCCAAGTGAGCCATACAGCAAACCTGTTTGAGGGAGGTGGCCACATTTTTCATTTTCTTGGAGTGTGGGTCATTTTCCAAACAAGCATTGTCACAAACTGAGCATGTCCATCCTTTATGTCTCTATTAGTTCTGCACTGATAGCAGCTTTATGGTGTTTACAAATCAGAAAAAACATAGACCATAATTATTGTTTGAAAAAAAAAAAAAAGGTTCACAAAACTAAGTTAGATGTCAAATTATAAGCTAGACTGTTCATGCTCGGAAGAAACAAGTGTAACCAGTTAGGACTATCACTGACACCCCGTAGGAAGTACAGTGCTGTATTTACTCTAGTGAATATACACAGAGTGCACACAAGTGAAAGTAAGCTACTAAAGTGGCTGCAGTTAGCAGTGAGCTGATCAACTAAATTGTAATAAAAATAATAACTACAGACAATGTTTCAGCAAGCTCATTTGGGCAATAGGTTAAATATTTTCAACAGGAAAACATAAATGCTGTATTTTTTTCTGTTCTGCGCCTTTAAATGACACTTTAGCGTTCCTGTACTCTGTCACAGGAAACCAGCAACTGACAGTTTTAAAAGGGAAACTATGACATACAATTCAGAGAACAAAAATTCTAAGAAATATGTCCTGACCTAAATATATGTTGTTTTCAGGCTATTATTATATTTCCACTTTGCAAAAAGAACAAAAATGCATTTTGAATGATTGAAATTTAAAGTAATGAAGCAAAATCAGACCAAAGGGGAGCAAACAGAAACTGCAGGGAGCCAATCTTCTTACTGAGGGCTTACTCAGCCAGAGAGGTTGAAGACAAGTATTAATAGAGCTCTCTCTCTCTCGCTCTCTCTCTCTCTCTCTCGCTCGTTCTCGCTCTCTCTCTCTCTCTCTCAAGTATCCATATTCTTATGCTTATCTGATTCTCAAACTACTGGGGAAAGAAAACCAGCATGTGTAGCAGGTTGTTTACTTACAGTATGATGAGGTCTTTTGAAGCATTTGGCTTAAGTGCAAATTCTTGACAATTGAGAACTTTGAATCCATATCCTTCACAAGCTTTCCCGTTGATTTCTGCTGATCTGATGGTGATGGGGAGCAAGCCTGTGTTTTCCACTCTGAATGTTCTTTTGAGAGTGAAGTTTGGCTCCTTGACTTTTGTCTCTGAAATAAACAGGGAAATAGGAATTAACCCTCTTTGAAACGGTTGCGGATAAGACAGAATATGGTTTTATTATCCATCTTTCAGAGAGGATTCAAAATTTTGTGCGGGTGGGAGAGTATTATCATTGAGATTACTGGAATAAACTGTTTTTATTTTGTCACTAAAACACAAGCATACTCTTATAAATAATAATTATCAGCACATCAAAAGTAGGCACTTCTAGTTTATTGTTTAAATTTGTTTAAATTGTGGATTCGCCAATTTTTGTGTTGCCTTGAGTGTGGAAGAAAACTACCTAAGAGGAATCCCGAATTTCAGAGGAAATGCAGACTGATCCACCTTATTCCATTTGTTCAAATGATCAGAAAAACTTATTTTGGGTACCAAGAAGTGATGGAGTACAATATACAAAATGCATATTGTTTGTGTTTAGACGTGGTAGTGATTGATGTCTGAAGTAAATCAGCCTCCATGTTGACACAAATCTGGACCTCTGCAACACACACACACACTCACACTCACACTCACACACACACACACACACACACACTCACTCTCTGTGCAGTCTTTCAGCAGGGCCTCGGTCATCTTAAACCTCAGCGAGCTGCCTTGTCCTGGAGGCTTGCCAGCAACCTTTAGGCTCTCTGTTGCACCTCGTCCATGAAGTATAATTGTGTCGATCACAGTCAGATTATTCCTAAAAAGAACGCAATTTCAGAAAAAAACCACAAAAAAAAACCAACCCACAACTGAACGCACAGTTCTGTTTGATACATTTACAACTGACGTTACCTGACTATGAGGAGGGAGGAGACACTGTGGTTGCTGATGGGAGTGAACCTCACACTGAACGACTTGACTTCTCCGGGCAGCAGGAGGAGGTTGTACACAAAAGGTCTGGTTGATCCCTCTACAAACCCTGTACTGCTCTTCATTATGGATGTCTAACAAACAAACACAGAGCCTGTTAAAGGCAAACAGCTTCCACATGCTGCCTCAACTGTGGACAAGAGGACTGTGATTAGCAGTGCAGCTACACGCCAACCAGCTGATTCCCTGAAATCCTATATAATGTTGAAATCAATTGTCATTCTTGTAGCACTCACGTGATTTCTGTGAACCTGGAACTCTAAGGTGTTTGGGTCAATGTTGATGTTTGATAAATTTCCTAATGGCAACCTGGAAAATAAAATTTGGGAGTTTATCTTTATTTTTTCCCCAGAGGATGATGAGTAAGAAGGTGCTGGAGTCATTGAGACTTCCTACCTATCAGCCAGCTTTCCAGAAAACACTGAGGGGTTGGGAAACAGCGCCAAGGGGAGAACTTGGACAAAGACGGGGACGTCGGCAGGATTTTGCAGAATCACCTCCTCATCCTGCAGAGACACAGACAGACATCCCGCCCTCAGTCCCAAACACAGAAACTTTAACAACACCTTCAAACATTCCTTTGAATGTTTGTGCACATGTGCATGCGTGTGCCAACAAGAGGCGGATTGTTTCTACTCACAGAGGAGCTGTTTGTGTTGGTCAGAGAGAACGTTATGCGTTGTGATGAGTTGACCAAAGAGGGCCAAATCAGCTGGGCTGTTACTTTTGCTTGCACGTTTTTCTGAAGATCTGTGTTGACTTCAAAGACTGCTTCGATCCTTCAGGTAAAAAAAATAAAATCTTGTTAAATTCTGAAAATAACCAATAGGTGAAACCTGATGACCAAAGCCTGCAGCTCACTGAAGTTTAATAAAGTATCCTGATATTCTTACTTGTGGCCTGAGTGCTCTTTCAGCTCTTTCCATCGTCTGAGAAGTTTCTGGTGAAGATCCACATCAGCATCCCAAATATCCTCCTGTAACGCCAGTCCATGAGGCTTTGACTCAGCTGTGAAAGAAAAAGATTATTTTTTTAAATGATCTATTATTTGTGTCACACAGACTCAAAAAGCTACAATATCAGAAACACTTACATTTAAGCACAAATGGCAGCCCCACATAACAGTGATCACCACACTGCAAGCTGGCGTCAAAATAAATATTTGCCACCTGAAAGAAATGGAAGAAAAGAAAACTTGTTTGTGTTTGGAAGTAGAAATGTAGCTCACTATTTTTACTCCACGAGATGAGGGTATACCTTAGATTTACGTCTGGGCTCCAGCTCATCTTTGTTATTGCGGAGCTGTTTGTAATAGAAACGTATATCTTCTGTCAGGGAGCGGATCTGCTGTAGCCTCACTTTCTGTGTGAACGAGCTCTGTATGCTGAAGCTTTGATGGACAACTTTCCCCTAAAGAAAAAGAAACAACATGTCATGAGCTCAGATATCAACAGGAAGATAAAGCTCATCTTGTCAGTGTTTGCTGCCAGTGCTGCCACTCTAGTGTAAAATGTCACTGTTAAAACTGAAACTAGAAATCAAGTGCAGGAATGTCTGTATTTGAAGTAATTTCCTTCTCATGAATAGTTCAAAGTTACTTACTGGAAATGAAGGTGGCAAAATGATGTGTTTGGGAGAGCTGTTTAATGTGCCCACAGCAATGAGCGCTTTCACTGGGATGGTTAATATCTGGAGGAAAAGAATGACTCTTATCAACATCAGGCTGCATACTAGGCGCTCCTTCCTTTGTATAAGAAAAACATATCTGACTAGTTCCTTACCTCATAGTCTGTGGTTATGTGTATGGCTCCATCATATGTGCCCTCCAGTGCTTTGGCAACTAATGTCACTCTGAATGCTGCGTAATAGCCAGATGCTAATATCACCTTTGAAGACACAATAATATATCAATTATTTTTTCCCTTTTTGTTATGCAGAGCACATCTTTTTAACATTAAGTAGCCTGTAGATTCTCCACACAAAGTAGCTGAAAAGTACCTTGTTTTTTTGTATTCATCATTATTTTGTGACTTTGAAACTATAATACTATCTGCCATCTGTATGATTTTGAGATATTGTGGTTTTAAGTTTCCACATCCTATACAACACAGCAAAACTGGTATGCAGTACAGTTCTCTTTTTCTTTTCTTCTCTTTTCTTTTGGTCGAACTCGTAGGCACCGTTAATAGACTTTAGACACATACAGTATAATATAAAAAACCTTTTTAGGAAAAAAAAAAACAAAACAACTTTTGCAGATAGAAAGCCTGTGAATATTCTCATTCATCCAGGTCATAGTTATCTCAAGTAGATTAAATCGATTGCAACTGGACTTGGTTATTTGTCTTGAAGACGTTTCACCTCTCATCCAAGAGGCTTCATCAGTTCATGCTCGCTTGACTAGGCTGGGACTAGTCCAACTAGCTGGTGTAGAAACCCAGATAGAAACCTATTTTCACTTCAGAATAATTAGAAAATAATTTATTTATTAATTCTACCCATGCTGTGTCGCTTTGTTCTACATTTTATCTGTTTGCTACTTCCCCTTTATATGGTATTCTTGCCATATAGATGGTAAGTAGCCTAGATAGTCATCATTATCAGTGTCTAAGCTTGTGTTTATCTGCTGCATTAGACAATGTATAATGCACACAAACAAAAGATACACAAACCACAAAGTTGGTGTAAGGAGGAATTAGTATCTCTGTCAGGATAAAATCTTTGCTATTTTACAAATTATACGGCCATTAATGCATAAAAGTAAAACAAATAAACAGACAGAAAATGTTACTTTCTGCAATATCGTTTTGCTATATTGTCTTGCTGTAAAATATTATGTGCTCACTGCTTTCATGTGCACACTCCTTTATACTATACTATAATCCACTGTTTTAAGATGTACTCCCAGGTTCTTCCTGATGTGCCTTGCCCTTCATTTGAACCAATGCTAAAAGTCTCTTGTCATGTTGATGAAACCCAGGACTCGTAATTATAGGGTTGTATTGTGGAGAAATCCTCTGCATTGTACTATGAGTGGTTTACTCTTGTTGATAATTAATTCTGATTTTTGACTGAAAAAAACTGAATCCTTGTTCTTTACATGAAATTTAGTGCCATTGTGATCACAACATAAAACCACCAGCATCTTTGGAGTGACACTGTGAAGGTCTTACTGTTTTGTGTTGGGAGGCTGAAGTGTTGTGTAGCTCTCTCAAGCGACTCAGAGCCACTGTTGTGTTTCCTTTCTCTGTCTTCAGCAGCTCCATGGATAGACTGTCTCCTGTGACCAACCAGGACTTGATCTCCAGCTGGAAGATAGAAAATGGTTTGAAAGGACAAAGACAAAAATGTATCATTCCCTTTGCACTTTGATTTTTGTCCTTTTGTTAAACAGTGTGTGACTCTACTTTAAATTGTTCAACACTTTATCCAATATATTTATTACAATAAAGGCTTATGTTGCAACATATTTAAAAGCATATTCAAAACGTTAAGCCTTATCCAATGGACTGTACTGTATTGAACAGAAAAGACAATTACAAGATTGTGGCCAAGGACTTGCTTCACATTCTAATTTACTTTCTCACAGGAAAAACCTGACAAACCTGACAGTTCCTGCATGTTCTCACCTCTATAGGGTTACTGTTCACCACCACAAATGTGATGCTGCTGGTGTCTGTTGCACTGCGGACACCAAAGTCCAGGATGTTGTCCTTTAGACTGGGAGGCAGGACCAGCGGCTGTTCATTCAAAAAAAACGTTACACATACTAAACAAGGATCATGATATTTATAGTGTCAAATACAAACAGGTAAGAGCATGCACTGATAAGATGAATTAGCTTTCAGTTGAGATACAGCAGGTTGTACTTGTTTTTTTTTTTAAACTAACTGTGTGTCTGTTGTTTACCTCCAAGAAGCCTGTGTAGGCCCGGACAGGCAAGTGAAACTTTGATGCATTTGTGATGAGCAGGATATTGCTATCTATGTGAATGGAGGGCCGGACTGGCCGGAAGAGGAGGGAGAAGATGTAACGTGACTCATGTGGGGAAATAAGGATGGGTACAGTGAAGTTCTGCACCTAAAATAGAAAGAGAGCCTGTGATGTCATTTTGTTTTCTACAAATATATACACAAACACTTAGTACAATGACCTCTGTAAACCCATTTTGGCGAAACTCACATTAAACATGGTTTTGGCCACTTCAGGCAGGGACACATTGTGTAGCCGGATTGCAAAGTTGAAGGCATTTGTGAGAAATATGGGTCTGTTCACTGGGTCGACAGGGCTGTCCCTGATATGGAACAAGGTCGCTGTGTGGTCAAAGCCCAGGTAGCTAATGAAGGAGATCACAGGGCAAAGAAACATAAAAAAAAAAACAAGTTGTAACTCTTGTATGAAAAAAAAAAGTATTGTATAATACATGCAAGCAAACCCACTCTCCCACCCACTTAATAAATGCATATCCACAAAACAGCTTACCCCTCTAAAACCTCTGCCTGGTATGGTATTTCAAGCTTGGAGTAGGTCTTTTCTTTCGCTTTTACTGTTATTTTACCAGAGAACTGATATGGTCTTCTCGCTTTTGAGGCTGTAATGAAAAACAAGATCGAAAGAGTGGATAAGAACAATGAAAGAGAATACAAGGCCCTGTAATAGGAAGTTGCACAGCTAAACCGAATACTGTAAAATGCTCCTGATATGGACAAAACATTGACATTTATACAAAACATATTGTAAACAGCATATTGAGATTTTAATAAGATGATTTTATAGATCAATCTGTATGCTAGTGGGAAAGGGGGGGAGGTCTACCATTGTGCATTTTTTTGTGGTTAGGTGCAGTGAAAATGGTCACATCCTCAAGACATTTCTCATTCATGTATGCTGATTATGGAGGAGTACAAATAGGGTAGCTCTGGATGGATATATTTTTATTTTTAACTTTGCGGTTTGCAAAGAAATAAAATTTTCTCAAGTAGCCAACAAACATAACTGTGTATGGTTCAAGGTATTTAGCCTAAATGTTCAGATACCATGTACGTTTCAGAAGATAAAACTTACCATCAAAACTGATACTTGCAACTTTGGTATATCTGCTCTCTCCAGCTTTCAGTGTGACAGCTTTGAAATCTACCACAACTGCTTCATTGGATGGTGTTGTGCGTACACTCTGTAAAGCATAAATAATGGATGGGATTACATAAGAGTTAAGATGACAGTTAACAGTATATATATATATATATATATATATATATATTTTTATTACCATGCAAAAGGATACCTACTGTAATTGGAACATCTTTTGCTCCTGAATTTAAAAGGTGTAGATTCAGCAGTTTTGGGCGATCTATCACCCAAAGAAGTTGGGAAAGAGAACGGAAGGAGAGTAAGCTAAGATTACAATGAAAAGATTACTAAAGAACAACATGCAAGACGGCGTCTCTTTTGTAAGACTCCATACCTTGTGACCGCAGTGTACCAAAGTCAAGCATTTCTGTGGAGGAGTATATACCAGGGGCTGCACAGAAAGAACAAAAACATTTTTTACGGAAGCTGATTCTAACAAACTCTGACCTGACAGATGGAAAAGACAACCTGTAGCTATTGGAAATTCACAAAGGTTGAACAGCACACCTGATGTGACCTCCACTTCTACAGGCAGGATGATGAACTGGTCCTCATTGGGGGCGTTGGTTTTGATTCTGATGAAAGCCGTGTGGTTGTCTACATCTCTGGACGAGAAGCTGGCTCTCATTACCCCCTTTGTCTCGAATGGAGGAATCTCCTGGAGGAAATAAAAGTCAGCACGGGTCACTGTGGCTGGTGTGATTGCCAGTGTGATTATCATTCATCTTTAAATTTCTATCTAACTAACCCATAATTTTCCAGTCCCTCCTTGTTGACCTGTGGGAAGCTCAAGATGTAGATCCCCGCCACTGGAGTACATCTCAACAACCTGGAGTAAGTCAGGAAAACACAACACACCCCATGCACAATAGCTCACTACACCAACTAGAGGCATACAAAGGCAAATCAAACATTCACATTTAACCATCAGAGATTCTAATCGCTCTAAATTACCTGCAGTGGTTCACTGTATGGATTGTGGATGTTTATTAGAGGTGAGAAGCTGCTGTTTACTGGGACTCGAGCCCCTATGAAGGGACGGAGTCTATAAGGGTTTGGGATGCCGACCCCAAAAACCTTCAGGATAGAGACAGAAAAACATTATTATTCTAACACATGCAAATAACTTATAAAAAAGAAGCGTTGTTTATGTTGGTCTATACCTGGTATGTAAACACTCCATGATGTGATGTATTAATAAATAAAGTGTTTTCCACGTTCCCGACTACTCGAGCGAGAAACACAACATCAAATGATGTGTTTCCTCCTGGTGGAATTATCTGTTGGAGAAACAGATGAAAGATTACAGATCTTAACACTTACTTCAACACCTGACCTTAAAAAGGTCAATGAAAACATTACAGCTACACTCTAACTTTAGCATTTTGGTGCAGTGTGTGGTTGCAAAAGTGAGTGTTCAGTGCTTTTTGCCTCCAATTCCCCTGAATCATTTTCTGTCAGTTTAAAGTCATGAGTGTTGATTTATAACAACAGTGAGATGTTGCACACTAACATGTAAAAGCACAGAATAGAACAAATGTTCTCCTGGGATTGTAGTCTTAAACTTTAAATATGGACAACCATGTATGGAAGACTCAGTGTACAGTATAAAGGGACATTGCAAAACGACAGCAATAGAAACGTTATGTCGAAGGTATATCCCATCAAACCAAAAGGAGAAGTCCCAAGAGGAAGCCATCTGCCATGTTTACTCGGCTCTTATGACAACATACTTGCAAAAAAAAGAAAAAGAAAAAGTAACCCTGTTCTTCATGTTCGTGATATGTGGATTACCACATTACACTATATTCGCAAAATTGAAGACTTCATCAAATGTGTGAAATGAAGGATAACCCTAGAGATGTGATTTTGTCTACCCTCAATATAGACAGCCTTTATGGAAACATGTCTCGTGACAGATGACTAAAGGCCTAAGGTTACTATCTTCAAAACAATGACCATGTCTTTGTGTTCTAGACACTCATGTCCTTAAGTTTTTAAAAAAAAAAGTGTTTTATACATTTTACGTGGAAAATACCATCAATAGCCTTGTTTCTGCTTTAATCTTTGGTGATTTGTTTGCTATAATTAAAAAGGAGTTAGCTATAATTAAAATAGTTTCTTTAAAATTATGACTTGTGTGAGTTTGGTCATACGCAGAGGGAAACAATCCAGCCTCTGTCGCAGCGCTTCATTTTCTCATAAAAACTAGCAGTGTGTGAGACCAATATGTCGGTTTGGAGACGCAGAAGAGAAGTGATTTATAGTTATTAGTGCTCTCCACAGAGTGCATCGTTTTTCACTCTACAGCAGCTCCACGTCGTCTAAAATTAGCCGATAATATCATGGAAGTTCAGAGTCATACGCTGTTAACCTGTTCCAGTAATGAGTGAATTTAAATGAAACATGCTCACTGTTGAACATAAATATGATCAGTTTGTTAATGCAGAATGATTTCCTTATAACTTGATCGGAAAACAAAGACTTCTGTCTGTTTTTCGACAGACACAAATGGGGAGGGTCTAACATAAAGGTCTCGCTTTTTTTGTAAAGGGAAATAAAAGATTCAACTCCCCTTCCTGCTTCAATAACTCAGTTACACAGCACATGCTTTAAAAAAAGAAAAAAGCAGTCTTGAAAGATTTCCAAACATCCCCTCAAGACAACCCAACATATATAATATGTCCGAAGCAATTGTGCCTAAAAAGGGAATCTTCATATGCTGTACAAAGAACATGATTTATTTGTGAAGAATTTATGGGAAACAAAATGTGCTTGTTGTTGAGTTATTTTGGATCCCTCTTCCTGGGGCAAACCATCCTGTGAGTTTAAATGATGTCAGTGCTTTTTTTTTTTTTTTTAAACTAATATCATACATACAAGTGTACAGTATGTTACCGGATACTCAACATAACTTGATACTACTGCTGTTTACTTTACCTAGTGTTGATTTACT
Organism: Pampus argenteus; assembly: GCA_036937835.1. Lineage (NCBI taxonomy): Eukaryota > Metazoa > Chordata > Actinopteri > Scombriformes > Stromateidae > Pampus > Pampus argenteus. Next base: position 6,700,551 of record CM072870.1, read on the forward strand.
AAGTGTTTATGTCTCTTTATCTTAATCGTTAGAGAGAGATCACATGTTCCAGTTGCAACATATAATTTGCATCAGGACTGTTGTTTACTTGCTTGTTGCATCAGCAAGACTGGAAATATCTACTTGAGTAAAAAAAAAAAAAAAAAAAAAAAAAAAAAAACATAAAACGAGCAAATGGCACAGAAGACACAGTGTGGATAGTCTTTCTTGATCACAGCCTCGTTTCTTTACAATACTTATGTTAAAGCACTGATTTATTCACGTTTATAAAGGCCTCACTCTTCAAAGTAACTGGAGGGTCCAATGCTAATCAAATAACGGGTAGAATCAAAACATGTGACTAAAGATCAGCAGATCTGTGTTTACAAAGTGACATTAAGGTGATAAAAACTACTTACCCTATTCTGGAAAAAGGATGCGTGAAAATGTGCTGTTGTTGCTGATATTGATATCAAACTAATTTCTTCTGAGCTAGGATTATGTAAATAAACTTTCTCCATTTTTGGCATTCCAACAGGCCTGTGAATGAAGAAAAAAAAAAACAACACTCAAGAACGAGTACGCTGGACCACACAACAACATACAGATTTAAACAGCCAGAATCTTCCCGTCTATCCAACATCATAAGATGACTAATGATGGATATGACATTCATCAAAGTTACCATCTCCAAATTGTTTATATGATTAAAAGGGACCATACCAGTGGTTTTGCAAGTTACAGCCCATTAACTACATATACTGCCAATAAAACATCCAAAGCATAAATTCTGATCTACTACCTACCAGGCAGCCTGGTTTCTATCATTTCAATGCGGTTCATCACATACTCGAAACTTGGGGAGTTTTTATGATACTCCCTGATCAAAAAATGCATAATTATACAACGATGAAGTAACTCTGGGTACAGAATAAAGTCTGTTAAATACTTACAGTGAAGGATACTTTCAACTGTCAACTGATTTGTACATGCAAGATTAAAATCTGAAAAATACCTGCCTGGTCCCTTTAAACAAAGTGCGTGATGCCTTAAACACAAATGAGGCAGAGATAAACTACAATGCATGCAAATTTGAGCTTGTATGAGCTGATTTACTCAACCAATCCTGCCTTCATTTCCAGTGTGGTACATACAGGTTGGGAATTTCAAGGCCTCATTCTTGTGCTCTCAAAACATTCACAACTGATAAGTGGATTGTTTATTGAAAAAGTAGGACAAGGGAACACAGACTGAGACAGTTGGGACAGCGAGACAGCTCACTGTGAGCTGGTGTAGGTGTACCAGCCTTCTGAGTGCTACTGAATGGTTGTAGCTTGGTAGGCTACACTTTCATTGTCAGCGGGTAAGGTGATGCAATAAGCCTTGCTTTAGTAAAATAAGGTGCTGGTGCTATAATACATCCACAGATCCAAGCTATGGTCTGGTTGAAACGTTTAACTTATGTTAGAGAGCAATAGGACATACTGACTGAGCACCTGTGTTAATTATCTACAAGCCATGGGAGATGTTGTTTAATGACATATTACACTAAGCTTCATACTTAGCGATCATATTTATTTCATTGAGTAAATTAATTTTAAGGGCAATACGTTTCTACATTGAAAACAGAAAAGAAATGACTGAAAATTACAAACAGTGTCTCTAATAATGTAAAATGTAATACAAGCATAGATCAAAAATCACACATTTGTCAATTTGTGTAAGAATATATAAATATATGAGACACTCACTGTTCGTGAAAGTCCAACATTGGAGGTTCAAAGCGTATAGGTCTGCAGTTCCCACGGTGCGGGGACGTGCTGTGAGAGACAGGAAGATGTGACAGGAGGAACAGCAGGCTAGGAAAAATAGTATCCATGTTCATGTGCATTTCGAACAAATGAGAGGCTAAACACACAAGCAAGACACCATAGTGTTAGCAATGCATTAGGATGGCCATGGGACCACTCCCATCCACGGCGGACTATGTCCAAATAGAAAATCTTCATGTAAGCCATAGACTGGAGCCATACTAAGAAAAAAATAAAACCAGTCAAAAGAAAAAGACGTGTCTCTTCCAGACACCTTCAGAGTGTGCCATTTCTATTCAACAAAGACAACACCTCTGAAGTTTTGTCTAGCTGTAGGACACAACCACTGACTCACCAAACCTGTTTCACAACAGGTGTATTCTGACAATAGACAAAGAGAAGCAACTTTTCTTTGGTGTGGGTAATATACAACAGAACAGAGTAATGAGAGCCTTTATTTAGGCTAAATCTCATGGAAACAGAAGTTCATCAGTGATGCAGGCGTGGCATATTACAGACCGTTGAGTCATTTGATGTATGAAAAGCACCTGAAAGACTCATGAACATGTTTTACAAATAATATACAGAACTATTCATGTCAAAGTTGAGATGGCCACCAAGATATTACAAGCAAGGAAAAAATACATCTTCGTGTTTATTTATCCTCCTTTCCTTTGCACCAGCATTAATGTGATGATGGCACCTAACACCGTCCACTAATACACCACTCAAATGTAATTACTCCAACATCACCCTGGAGTCAGACAATTTACCAGAGATCAATTTCGCCTATTTACTACCAAGTCTACGTGTACAGGAGCAGACAATGGCCAGAGCAATGAGCTCCAATAGCTGAGCTCACTGGAGACGGGATGGATTTCCATCCCCTGAGGCGCACAGAAATCCACACAGAGATCCGGACCATTCAGCGTTCCCCCGAGATAATCTGCAATCTACAGCCTGTCCTCACTTCTCTCGTTAATATAACAACTACTGACAAAATTCTTGTGGGATTAAGGATTCAAACGTATCCTGGCTGTGAATTCTGTGTGGCTTTTTGCTCAACGCTTCAGAGCTAATGTGTTGAATGTCAGTGTGTAATTGGAGTAACCAGAGGAGGGGGTGGGGACACAGGGAGGGCTCTGGCTCTTGGTCTCAGATATGCACATGTCAGGCTAACCTTAGGATAGGTGCATTAAACAAAATACAAAAGAACTGCGATGCCGAAAACCTTTTTCATTTATGTGCAACTGACTAGCATGTTGACGACTTTCTCCACAAAGGAAGAGTACACTGAGAAATAGGGAGGCGATCACAATCAACAACATTTCACTGCACAAAAGGCGTCAAACCTTGGACGATCGAGGAAAAAAGGGGGAAGTTCCAACATTTAATAACCCTCTAAAACAACACAGTCAAACAGAAAAGTACCCCCTCCCCACCCGCCTTATACTCCCCCTGAGGGAGTGGTCATGCTATGCCGGTGCAAGATAACCCTTTTATGGATTAGAACACACTGCACAAATAAAGGGTTGATGTATGCTGTAACTACACAAAACACAAATGAGAAAAGTTAGGACAGAATAGCTGTGTCATGTGGAGGCTGCCACACAAAAACACGACTCTTTGTTTTTACTGATGTGGAAACAATGGTTTTTACGTGTATGAATAGTTCTAACTGTTGGACAAATAACCACTGTACAGCCACTCACACACTTCATGTTTTTATTGGCAAACATAAATCTGTACATTACTTTAAATATCTCTCTAAAGCTACTGTAATCGTCAAAGTATTAGGATTTAATATTCTAATATTTGTTTGTGATTGACAGTAGAAAGTAAACGCTACCTTCCCCAAAGCACACTTCTGTCAGCCATGCTTGTGTCTGCTTTCACTGACTGTGAGGCAATGTGGCCTAACCAGGGACACTTGGCAGCAACTGAGATACGGATCCATGATAGCCGTCATGGTTGAAGTAATCAAAAAAAATAAAAATAAAAAATAAACATCTGCCAGTTTGCTCCTCATTAATGTGAGTACAAACTATCTGCTGTCAAACGCACATTAACCATCTCTGTGGTCTGACTCGCTAGACTGTAGTCTAGTTAAATAACAGAAGCACTCTGAGTAACACTGACTGAGCAAGTTGCCTTGAGACCTAATGTCACTAGCGGCACATGATTGACAGAGCTGACGGGGGACTCGTGCATGTGTGGCCTCGGGGTGAAAACAATGTGATGCAACCTTCTTTCTCTAATGGGTTTCATGCTACTTTACCAACCACGTTACAGTAGTTAGTGTGGTTTCAAGTTCTTCCCTCACAGGCTCTGGCAGCTTGTGATTACGATGCTCAATCTTTTTATTTTTGGTTGATATTTTGTAGCCAGCCAGATGTAATAAAAAAAAAAGACTGCCCAGGTTCATTATCCCTGACAAAATAACCTTTTCTGTACTTGCATGCTCACATGACCACGGTGACTAATGATACGCTTGCAGATTTCTTCCAGTGCAATTTCAACAGCATATTTGTTCTTTGCTACTGTGTCTGTGAAAAGCTCTGTCTGTTAAAGCTCGAAGCCTGTGCCTGTGCTGTCCTGTGCTGTAGATGATTGCTATTGTTTTGCCCTGACCTTTAAATTCAAGAAGACCTCTGGCTATGCGTACATTCTCCACTGTATGTTTACATTGTAGCAACAGTTTACAAACGAGACTGTAATCCAGTAGAGCAGCACACAATAAAGTATCAAAACCCACCAGGTGAATCAGCTGTTACTGTCCCAACAAATTTTGAGCATAATATGATATACAATAGTAGAATCTACTGTACAAGTGTATATATGCTTAATGTATACGATGCACAACAGCAGCACTTGCCTTTCTGACTACAGCCACACTTGGAAAGTTGCATTTACATACACACAGTACATAAACCTGTATTTGAATAAGGGTTCTGTTGCAAAAGGGGGAAGGATGTTTCTGAAATAGCTTACCTTTGTTGATGATATAAACTAAAATCAATGTCGGAGTCTGCCTACAAAAAGAAACAAAGACATATGCAATCATTTAAATGGGATTCAACTAGATATTACATTCAGAGGTACGTTGATTTGTAAACTCAGTCAATGACTTTATTTTAACCTGTTGTTCTATGATGGTGTAAATATTAGTATCCATGGTTAGTAGCAGTACAATCTGTAAGAGGAACAAGATGGGGAAAAAAAGCAATAGCACTTACCTGTAAAAGGCCTCCCTCACCAAAATGTAGAACTTCTAGGATTGTGTCGGACTGAATGAATGCTGTGGAGAAAACAACAGGAAGACTATGTAAGTATCACCAACACCATCACTGTAACAGTAAAAGGCATCTGTAAGCAGTCAATATATCTTTCTGAGTGACAAAGTAATATTACTAGTAAAGATAAATCCCCCACTCGAACTTTAAACCTTCAGAGCAGACAAGAGAAAGATCAGGCTTGAGATGTGACTCCGCTATGTTTGATGTGAAAGTTTGCTGACTCGTCTTTTTCTTATATACAACTGTCAACACAAGACAAACTCATGTCCACATATTACTATTGACTTGAGTTTTAGATAAAACTGCCTCAGCAGATCTAGACAATCTTATCGCTTAATGCAACATATCACAGATCTATTATCTTTATAGATCCACAACTACAGGTAAATCACACAGCTAACATTAGAGCTGTTCTTCCGTGGGTACGAATTTGTCGAGTTCAAATTCAAATCACCCTTTTTGTTAGTACGTAGTTGAATGAAAAATACTTTCCTAAGGTGTGTCCCTGTGGATTGATAAGACTGCACAAAGTGAAAGTTATAATGGACTAGAGCTTGAATGCAAGACGGCACAATGTGAGATTTTCTATCACTCTGAATCTTGTTACTCCTCTTGTTAAGCAGCACAGGAGGGTGAAGGTAAATATAAACAGTCTTGCAGAAGACACCTGGGAAGCTGTCGTGTTAACAATAGTAGTGTGAAGATGGGAAAAAATGTTTTGAAAGAAAAAAAACAACAACAACTAAACAAACATGTGTAAGAGTTAAACAACAACAAATAAAACTATAACTAATTAATCGGTGCTTAATCTGTTGAAAACATGCATTAACAGTGCAACTATTGGTTGATTTCATTTCGATTGCCAATCTGACAGGAAGCAGAAGTTGTATTTTTTTTCTCCTTTAAATCACATACCACTTCCCCTAACCTGTACAAATCTGTACAGACAGCTATATATATGTCAAAGTTAACACTAACTCCCTTTGCTAAGCCTGCTGTGTTGACGTTGGCAGAAACAGGTAGTGACACAGTGACTTAACAGCTAGCTTTTCACGACTTTAGCCAAATATTCATTTATGACGCAAGATTATTTGTTTTAGAAATGAAGGAATAAATGATAGGATTGTGCTGCAACTGTTTGGTGTCAATGTAAACAATTTATAGGCACCGGACACGTGTTTTCAAAGTTGGCACAGCTTATCTTGGACATGGACGGGAGGACTTATCGCTGTGACCTGACAACTGCATAAATAACATGCGGAGTGATCATTTTAACTGATCAGTGCCAAGCTGGAAACGACCCAGGGTCAAAATCAAAACGCTCGGCCACGTTTACAGATAACAGTCGTCAGGCTGTACCTACGTATTGACTTCAACTGAGTCCAGTGTGAAGAAGTGACGTTAGGCAGACAGTGCTGCCATTAATGTTGACAATATATACAGTATACTGTACTCAGTGTACTGTTTAACTGTAACGTTATACTAAGTACACAGTAGCTGTAACACAACATTAGCAGTAGCCATGGTGCTAACAACCAGCCCTTTCCATTCCTACCTGATATAATTTATTACGTTTGCCTATCTTAGCCATATATGGAGGGGTGACAACATAACAACAAGCTAACTTACACCGGAGCTAACGCTCACTGTAACGTTAAAAGGCCACATAGAGCTAACCTAATCGACGGCGACACTTTCATGTTGAACTAATGTTATTATCTGAAACAATTAAAACACACAAGCCCACCCCAGCTCTAAATGCAAATTCATTAATGTCACGGAGAGATAAGTACATTTAGCAGTGTTAGAGAGGAGTTAGTGTTAGCTGTGACAAAGTTGGCCCGTATTCTTAACCTCAACACACACTTTGTAGTGTAAATGTCTGCGGAAGTTAACGTTAGCGCTGTGTAGCTAATGCGGACGTAGCCAGCCAGCTAAGTTACAAACCTTGTTTATTCGCCCGCGTCGTTTGAATAAAAACAATAAATAACATCCTTAATAATCCGACACATGATGTTTTTGTTCTTGTGTGTGAGTGGCGAGGACTCTGGGCTCTTTCGTGGCTCGCCATGCTGCAGCTCTTTCTGTTAAGATAAGCACCGAGCGAGTGTGCGGACATGTCCGTGTAAACCTCCGCTGACTCTGTCAATCATAGCCGTGAAGGGGAAAAAAAAAAACTCCAACTCCAACGAGCAGCTATCTACTGAGCAGGACGTTAGCCTCTCCTTCTTCCTCTGCTTCTTCTCTTCCTCTTCCCTTTCCTGTGTGTGACGCTTTGCAGGTTGACACACACACACACAGCGGTGTATACTGCAGCCTGCTGTAGCGGAGTGACCCACCTTCTCCGCCGCTGCAGACCACCGGCTAAAACCGCAAAAAGAAAAGAAAAATAAAAAAGCAGCAACGTTTCGTCCTCTCTTGCTGTTTGAATATTTCTCTGCTTCATATTTAGTGCTGGTTGTTTTGTCACCAAGTCTTTGAAAAGCACTAGTGTCTTATTTTCTGCATGTACTGCTCTCTCTCTCTCTCTCTCTCTCTATATATATATATATATATATATATACAAATTGTAATGTAACAACCATTAAACAGGTCAAATGATTCATTTGGTAGTACTCTCTAAATTGTATTTTGTAATTTTTTAAATATGTATTTTCCATCCCTCATTCAACTATACACTCATTCAAGTGATATACTATGTACTTACTTGTACTTAAGTTCTCAAAGTAGCATCCTTGAGGGGGTTCCCAGCCAAAAAGGGGAATACTTTATCTTTATTATACTTCCATCTACAACACGATGCCAAACCAATTACAATCCAATAGCATATTCTTATTTAAGTATGCAGAACTGACACGTAGTGTATGTTTTTATGATACTTTTACTACATTTATTAAATGGTTTTTAAGCCTTTAAGCAATCTCTATCTGATCTTTTATTTGATGGGTATTTTTTTGTTTATTAGATCAGATTCCCATTAGGTTCCCCTTTTCCATATCTTTGCTAATCTCTGATAAATCCCAAACAGTGAAATGAAAGTAAAATCAAATATATAACAAAAGCAGCTAACATCTATATAAGCCTCAGACAGGGTCAGGGAATATGAGTCAAACTGAAAGAACAGAAACCTCAAATACAGCACATACAGATAAATGATACGACACATTGTTTGTCACCGTGCAAAAACGAAAGAGTGGTGGTTAATGGTTGACAGCAGTAAAGCCAGATGATTGCTGACAGTGAAAAATGGACCAAATTGAGGAATAACTGAGATAACATGAGACCAAGGAGCCTATAAAACATGATAAGCCATGTTGGTCTTAAGGATAGTTTGACATGTCCCTTAAAGTTGATGGTAGTTCATCTGGTAGTTTGGCAACTTGTTCCTTCCTATGGAGCCGCTGTATATGGTCTGTACGTAGTTTCTTTCAGGTCCAAACTAAGTGTCTCTAAGAACAATTCTTAAGCAGAGGAATTGACTGAGAGCCAACGCCCTGTTAATGTCTACGTTTAAATATAATTAGTACAAAATGGACAGCAATAATGTCACATTTGGTTCAAAGGACTATCTTTTTTCAGCAAGCCATATTAATGAACAAGATTCGTAGTAAGATAAGAGTAATAAAGGAATTATCTCTTTGATAAATACGCAGGTGTCAAAGGTTGAAGTATTTCCTGCCGCCGTGCCTCTTCTCATTCAATAATCTGCCCGATATGCTTTTACAAAGACAGAGAGGGATCACAGCTACTGTTTCTGCTCTCTTGCTGATCCTTGATTTGCATGTATAAAAGATACAGTATTTAAAATGATGTTGTTTTTGTTTACTCTCCACAGTGCATAGCTGTCCGCTGAATAAGTGGTGAATAAGATACTTGATTCACATACTTGATTCACACCTTGAAACAAAGGAACAATCCTAGGGTTGCCTACAGAATTTACGTCACGTTGGATCACACATGAAGTAGTAAGTGAGTGAAACAACTGACAGTATGCGTCATGTCGCAGTCAAGCCTAAAAAAAAGGGAAACACCAGTCACTTAAAAGTAATAGCTTAGCTATTAATCACTAATACGTTTACTACGTTAGATAACAACAGCAAATAATACAATGACAATACAGATGACACTACAGGCCAATGAATATAATAATAATGTTATAATAATGATTAATAATAATTACATGATGTCAACAAACTAAATAAACATCTGTAAGGCATAAAGAAGTAGTGCAGGATAACGAAACAAAAGGAATGGAAGTCTATTTCTTCTTACACAACTGCGACTGTGATTTAATGTGTTGTAAATGAGATTGTTATTGATTATAAAGCAGCAGCTGAAAATGAAACAAAAAGTTGACCAACAGCAGGAATCTTAATGGTTGCAGGAGAGCGAGGGGTAGTTTAGAGTTTGCTGCTGTAACTGGTGGCTTGATGAAGATGAAGGAGGTCTGACTGACAGCTGAAGACATATTGTACATGGCTTGAGGGCTGTAACTAAGAGAAAAAGTTCACCTTCTACTAACTTTGATGCAAGCAAACATTTAGGGTAGCACAGATCACCTTACAGCCTCTAGGAACGATCCCAGGCTTGTGTGAAGCAAGCATCCATCTGGCAGAATGCCCTAGAGTGAGACGCGGGTTCGTTTTTAGAGTTGATTTATTACTCCCTGTCACGTCTTAAACCGAGTAAGCAGCTGGATGGGTTTTAAAAATCAAAGCACGCATATCAAACATCAAACGCTGAGTTATATGGACATAAGTGTGTTTACCTTTTATTTTCTGTTACATCCTGTTGTCTAATTGTCTAAGTGGAGATACCTGTTGTGGCTGCTCATCAACAATTTCTTTGCCAGCAAACTCTGCTGGTATGGCTGTATCTAAAAGAGCACGCTTATGATAATTACACCTTGTAGTTATGTTGCAGATGTATTTACAAGTTACACAGACAGTATATGAATAAAAGGCACGTTGTTTTACTCATACTAACTCATACAATGTAAATCACGACCTGACATATGAAACCATGTCCTTATAATGAGCGTTAACAGACACGGATATTTCAGTTCAAACCACATTCTTAAGGGTCATTGGACCTTTTGGCTGACATTCTGAGATGTCACACAGGTATCATTAATAACACTAATAACTGCCATTATGCTGGCTCCGGCATTTGCATGTTGGCTAAGCAGCATTGTTAGTGTTATTAGTTCCACCTGTGCGTTTTCATGCCGTGACATGTTAGAATGTCACTGTGAGGAAAGTCTATTATTCACTGCCGGGCTGCTTAGAGCAGTTTCTAAAGCTTCCTGCAGAGGGCAGAGGTGTAATGAAATCCATACTGTCTGACTGATGAGTTCACAAAGGCCTACTCTCTGCAACACAATGCTGACATATTTATTTCCATCAGCATTTTGGCCAGAAAACAAAATGTACATCAATGAGTATGAATGATTATCTGCATTTTAAACTGAGACACAGAATGTGGGATTTGTCTTATGACAAGGAGGCGTAAATAGCTTCACATGCTTGGATGAACTCTAACAGCAGTACATCAAGACAGAAGGAGAAGTAACCAATTGGAATTTGGCTATCATTAATTTAATCATTTACACCTGTGCTTTTCCCACTGTGGCGTGTCAAAATGTCCTCTTGCGAAAAGGGTTTATTGCAACAAAAACACTGACTAATTGCACCTAATCATTCTCAGCTGCTCACAGCTTATATCCCATCAACACAATTCATTACAATGTTATTACTTGGGAATAGTTTACAAGGTGAACACTGTTTTTTTGCAGCTCTTTCTTTACGTCTGCGATGCAACACGCTGATACTGCAAGTGTCACGTATTTGTGAATGTGCTTGTTTTGCGTGACCTCAATTTTTGCGATCTCACTCCTCCATTCACTCTGATTAGACCCCCTGAGTGTAGCTGATTACAGCACAGGTCAAGATTACTGCACTATTATGTATGAAACAAACAAAACAGTAAGGGGGGGGGGGGGACAATAATGAAGAGAAGTTCTTCTTTTGCAACACTTAAAAATATATTATTTCTGTACAGTTTCATACATGCAGTGAGTAGAGAGTTTCAGATGTTCCTCATGTTTGACGTGGCTTCTCTAGTAAAGGCTGACAAATCATCACTTTTGTCCTTGAGGTCGTTATAGCAACCATGTATAAGTGTTAGGCAGGGGATAAAATCATCTCCTCTGTTTGGAATAAAACAATACCAAGGTACAAGTAATCATCCGCAGCATCTGATGAACAGGGTACAACTCATCAGCACAAGAGGACTCACAGCACTGCCACGGCCACTTAAAGTGATATTGGCTGCCAAGACACATCTCTCGTCCTACGTATTATGTAGCGCCTGTTCTCTAGTATCACATTACAGGCATGCGTTGCATATTTAGTCCCTTTCATTTCATTAAAATATGGATTTTGGATTGGATTTTTAGCATAAAGCAGCAAAATTAGCAGCTAAAGTTCATCCAGGAGTTGGAATAGACCAAACCAAAGCTAAAAGGAGATTGACTACTGGACTTACATTGACCAACTTGGCAGAAATATGAATCAAAATGAACATTGCTTCATTGCTTCATGCTTTGCTTCAATACAACTCACAGATTTTGCACAGAAAACACACAATCCTCATGGGATTTGACTGAGCCTGTTTTGCCAGGAAGGCAGATACAATTTCATCTGGCTTCTATGACTAAGAACACACGTTTTCATTCTGTAGTTGACCTCTGAATAACGCCCAAATCTTGAAGCTATTAATAATAAGCAATTCACTCTGATTGTCAGACTAATTCTGGTAATTCAGCCACTGCACACAAAGCCAGCCCTGCTCCACTCCTGCCGTCCAATGTTGTTGTTCACCTGCTCTCTGATTAAGACCACATCCTGGCCTCATGCCTGGAGGACAGCTTTGCCCTGCTGTCTCTGGTGGTGTTCTACATCTTCTGCATCATCAATAACAATATCAAGTCCATACTTGATTTACAGTGAGTATACAAAAGCAGACAGACCAGGTGAATCCAGGCATAAACCACATTGTTTTATTGATTTACTACATTTAATACACTGTGTAATTAAAATGAAGCTCACAGCAAGTGTGCTGACAGCTGGCGATCGTCTCAGATTAGAGACTCATCACATCAGCTTGGACGCAGCTCATTGTTGAATGGCTGAGGGTTACAAATGAAGGGGGTGCAGAGTCTGATTGACTTGGAAATGCACGAGGAAGCCATCATGCAGGAGACAATTGTTGCACTGTGTCCCGGTGCACTCTGGGAAAGCCAGGGTTTAGGATGCAGTAATTACCATGTGCCTTCTGGCAGACATGTAAAGAGGCTTTTCAATAGATCTCTATGCACCTGGAGACAGCCCTAAACCTAATGAGGTTTGGAGAAGGGGAGAGTGATTGGATGGCCGCCTCTTGATTTTCTTCCACCACAGCAGCATTCGGCTAAAATGAAGCATTCAAAAAACATTAGTGGTATCAGCTTTATGCTACTATCGAGGCAGTTGATTAAAGGTAGCTTAGACTCTCACATAGACATTTATAATTTTGAGAACTTTACCCAACATTTCGGTTTCAGTTTCACTATGATCACCTGTAACCAAACACCACCAAAAGTGCAGTCTTGTTAATTTTGGTCTTTCATAAACAAGTGTGTTTTCAGTATTGTATTACAGTAGTACTTTAGACAACAAGCAACAATCTAATACCTACTTTAGGACATCAGACTTACAAGCTTTCAACATGCTGCATTTAAAGTCAATTTAGGAGTATATTCAAGTCAGAAACAATATGTGGCGACTTAAAGAAATGTTAATGTCATTATTTGTGTTAAAGTCCACAGAGTATATATATATACACTAAGCCCCTTTTCTGTATATCCAGTACACTGTTTCTATTAATGGATTGCCTAAACCCACTCTGTCAAGGGAGGACAATCCTAAAGTCTATTACGGTGCTAATTCCCTCTAGTTTGAGATGACTACAGATGCACAAAAAAAACCCAATATCATCAGTGTCAGCAGCAGAATTGTGCACATATGAATTTAAAAAGTTGATTTTTTTTTTTTTAGAGCAGATTCAGTGAAAATAGGAAAGTCAAAGACCATATACCAAACTAAGGATCGCAGATTTACCAACTGGTGTCTTATTTTTTGTGAATTTGTGGTAATATTTACACAAAGCGAGGGAAACTGTTGTACAAAAGAGGTACTTCAAGTGACCACATCCATGAGGGGGCATTACGTGGCTGAAATAGGTACTCAAGTCTAAGCTGGGATTAGCAGTGCAGCTCTGTGTAGTGCCAAGGGATTTCTCTTTTAACCTTATGCCTTAGGGTGATGCTGAAGCGTGTGTGTGTGTGTGTGTGTGTGTGTGTGTGGTGGGGGAGGGGGGGATGCTGACGATGACAGCAAAAACATTGAACATGTATAGGATGCATTTGTGTGTAATATGAGAGCCTGTAGGCTATTATGCAAAAAGAACAAAACTTTGATCAGCTGGTACAAGCATATTTTAATAAAAGTAAAGATGAACTTACAATTTTTGTTTGATTCTGATTTATGATTTGTCCAGATCATGTTGATTCACTAATATTTAGCTCTTAACTGCATACACAGGCAGACATAGACATAGACATATAATTTTGTTGATTTGTTTTTTTGCCAATACCAACATATATATAGTATCTCCATATACATACATATGCTTGTGGAAATGTGCCACAGCTTGTTACTAATTATCTTCTCTACATTTTGCATACATTTGCCTTATGATTGGTAGGCCGAGTTATCATCCTATAAAAAAGGTATTTTATGATCTCTTCAGTCAAGCTTGTGTCTGTGTTGTGAGTTGAGGACAGTGTTGGACAGTCAGGACTCCTCCCCTCTGATCTGGGACCTGTCAGCTCAGTCTCATCTCTCATCCAGCACAGCCGCTTCTGCTACCAATTATGGACCGCCGGTAACGATAGCCTTTTTTTTTTTTTTTTTTTTTTTTGGTGACGCTGTGTGCGGACAAAAAAGGATCGACAATATTTCAGAAAATATTACATTTGTGTAAAAGAGATGGATTTATACAGAAGCAACCAGTGGAGGGCTACTTGTTTTGTCAGCTTAGAAATCTCATTGTGAGAAGAAGGCTTCATCCAGGTGAGTCATCAGAGACTTTGAGTTTCACATCTAATGGTCAAAAGAAATATATATATATATGTATGTATGTATCACTAAAAAACTCCTTACAATATTCTTAAATCAGCATGTGCAGTGGGTTTGTCTTTTGTCAGGTCAGTTATTATAAAATATATATAAATATATAAGTAGGGCTTTTATATATTTTGCGCATAGCATGATGTTGAGGCAATTTACCACGAAGCTCTTAAAATGCAGAGAGATATACAGAAACACACATGTTCATATTACAAAGCATAATCAAATATTGGAATTCAATGTGTTTCAGATGCCAAAGATCCTCCCAAAACAATGTATTAGTTATACAGTGCAGTGCATGCAGACATATATCTTATAGGTTTTTATTTTATTTTATTTTTACATGTGTAACTGGCTTTGATAAGAATATTCAGCTATTTCTTTACAGAAATCCAGAGAAAGCTAATGAATGCACCAACCTTAACACAAGTCTCAAGCCTCTTACTGGGTCTTGACACCATGTCTGAAGCAGAACGACTAATCTCCAGGAACAAAAGCAGCAAGAATCTAAACACTGGTTCTGATTTTATAGAGGGCAACGCCGACTAGAGAGCGTTATTATATCAGTATATTTTTTGACATTGCTCAAGAAACATTCAGCATTGGCGGATAATTCGGTAAAATGTGTTATTTTGCTCACAAATTTTGTGATCAGAATTACATATCAGACGTTAGTCAGGCTCAGGTGGTGCACCTGTGACTAGTCACTGGACAAAAGAACATATTATAAATATATTTTTTAATGAATTCGAACCCAAAACATCTCACACGGCAGATATTTCAGCCCCAAGGCCAGGAGGCAGGTATGCATTTCAACATTCTCAGAACAAATCGTACCATGAATCTCCCTTATGTGGTTAAGTTCAATTGTGATTGACATATTTGAAAAGCCAGATAACAGAAGAGTTAAAACAGGCTGCAGTCAATCAAGATATTGATTGCAAATAACCTTGCTATCATGTTGATCTCTAATAATTTTTGCTCTCCAAGCTGATCATCGTAAATATGGATTCTCATAGTTAGCTCAGAGATGATGATGATGATGATGATGTTGTTGATGATAATGATGATGATGATGATGTAACTCACATTTAGCATACAGACGCGCCGTTGGCTTTACCTTTAGTCACCCTTCAAGCACTCAGCCTCAGGGTGATTCTGTCAGTGTGATTTAATTTAGTGGGGGTTGGTTAACTCCTTGGTATTAGCGCTAATCTACATGTGTGCACGTGTTACAACCATCGGTGTTCCCCAGAGAGATCAGTGAGTCACTATTTACCAGCAGATTGCTCAACAAAGAAATCTATTATTTGAGGCAAATAAACCCCACCCCTGTTAAACATGTTAACACTTTTTAAATCTTAATAGAGTAGAAAATTCCCAAAAGACAAACTGTATCAAAACATAAAAATGTTGTTTTCCCCCCCCCCCACAAAATGCACTTTCTGGAGACTTTACAGGATCATACTGTAAGGCTGACCTGATTCTCCAGCCTGTATCCAGAAGTGAAGAGAGTTACTGCCATCGGCCGCATACAGTTGTACCTGTTCTTAAAGTGGAGTCCTAATAGACTTAACCTGCTGTATACATGACTGAACATAGCAACAGTCTACCTGTAAGCTTAGTTATTTTAAAAGCCAGCTGATCGGTCACAGATAGAGAGGGCACTGATCCTGTTTAGTGTTAAGGACATAATGAGGACATATTTTTAGGTGCTACTCACTCTGACAGAGTGGCGTTCAGTAAACACATCAACAACATGTCTCCCTGCAGTGAAATGCGGAGAGCTTGATGGGAATGATGAGTTGTGATTAAAGGCAGTATAAGTGTGTGTCTCTGCATCATAACTGTACACAACTGGTTTCGAAAAGGCATAACAAAGCACATGCACACGTTTAGGTGGCTGTGTGCTCCTCATGTGAGATTTTTTGTCTAGTCAAATCTGACTGGCGGTCTCTTACGCCGTGTGTTTCTCTGTACCTTTGTGCTTCAGGCCAGCAGAGCCGGACAACATGGCGAAAATCGGCTGCGAAAACTCCATTTCAACCAGACAGAGGTTGTCCAGCCACTCGCCTGATGACGAGCTTGCCGTCATTGAGAATGGGGACAGCAGGTCTGATATCACCATGAATTGTTGAGATTTAAGAAACGCTAAAGTAGTCATCATATGCTGCTTTTCAGACACTAGACTGGACATTTCTTCATCATATCAGTGCTTTTTGCAATACGCTCTATCTAGCCCTGATAGCTTCTGGTAGAATTCTCACTGGTTATTTTTTTTTTCCATCACGATCTTGTCAATATCACATTTTTTCCCCCTCCTGCTGTCTCCCAGAGCTCACTCTCTTTGTGAAGAAATCTCTGAGAGGGGGCTGTCTTCACAGTCCCACAGAGATTCATTTACAGGTGCTGGAGCCATGGCCAGGTAAAGCAGATCTTAGTGGATATTTCTGTATTCTGAATCTGTCTGCTCCTAGTCTAGACGGGTGTCACTTTGTACTTCTTTTACCTCCTGCTGACCCTCTAGGCTCTCTTACTTCTTCTTCATGCTGCGAAATTGGGCGTCTCACAGAATGAACCCAGAAGCAGAGAGGCATGACTCTTTCCTGGAGCGCTTCAGAGGCCCCGAGCTCAAAGACATCTTGAGTCGAGAGAGCAATGCCCAGTCTGTGGGTCTCAACGATGCACTCCACAAGAGAAAGTAAGAACTGTACACGTGTAGCAGCACTGGTGATGGCCAGTGCGTAGAGGTTGAATTGACTGCAGCCATCTTTCAGGTGTCTTTGTTTGCAATTTTTCAAATAAACTTGATAAAAGTAATTGAGCTACATGACATGAGTAACATTTGGTTCTTCAAAGCTTTGATGAGCCAAACTGGACTGAACAGATCTAAGAAAGGATGTTTAAAAAGCCAGTTATTATGAGATGCTGAGGGTTCGCTGTGCAAAAAACGGTCTCCTTCGTTTCTTCCCAATGTCTTGCCAGTAAGTGGCCGCTTGCTGCTTACAACATGAATAACTGCAACAATACAGACGAGTAAGTAATACAAGAAAATAGAAGAAAAATAGAAGTAGATTTTTAGAAAAATTAGTCCTGGATCATGTTGGACAGTAGCTCACTTTTAGTCTCCAGTTAATAGCATAGCTAATAACGCAGAAACATGTTTCCCATTCTCAGCTCCTTTTTTTTTTTGTATTTCCTTAACACCTCCGCCTTTTGGTTGCTCGTGGGAATGTTTTGTTGCAAGTCATGACGTAGACATGAAACACAGCTGTGTTTTGCTGTCATCTGCTGGACAAATATATGACCTGCACCAGATCTTCCATCACCGTCTTAAATCTAAAACTGTGAGACCTCCACTAGACCTCCCCATCATAGTAGTCTGGTAGTCTAGACAATCCCTCATAGACCACCTCTGTCCCGTTTTTCACCAACATAAAAACTAAACTTGTGATCCGTAGCAAAAAAGAGGACAAAAAAGACGAGATTAAAAAAGATGAGAAAAAGGAAGAGGAGAAAAAAGATGAGAAAAAAGACGAGAAGAAAGACGGGGACAAGAAGGAAGAAGAGAAGAAGGATGAGAAGAAGGATGAGAAGAAGGATGACAAAAAGGACGAGAAGAAAGATGAGAAGAAAGATGATAAGAAAGATGATAAAAAGAAAGAGGAACCTCCGTAAGTACTCTATCAGATACAGTGAGTCTAGTGGGGCATTGAAAATGAATCACAGAAAACAAACATGTCTGTTTCACGCTGATGTAAAAGAAAAAACAAAACAAAATTCATTAATTTTGAGTTGTTTTTTAGGAAAGAAATCTGGATTATGGACCCTGCTGCAGACCAGTACTACAAATGGCTGACCATCATTGCTGGCCCAGTATTTTATAACCTGATAATGATTGTAACAAGGTACTGTCCATGTCACATACTTCACAAGTTTTTCCTCACTCAGTAGGATGTTTACAAAATTTAAAACATTTTCTCCTCGTCCTCTAGAGCCTGTTTTAACGAACTCCAGGACACATACACGTACCTCTGGATATTCTTGGACTACACCGCAGACTTCATCTACTACGCAGACACATTTGTGAGATCAAGGACAGGTCAGAAATTTTTGGAAATGTTTCTTTGAAGATATGATTAAGAATTTAATTAATTTGTATATAGATTATTTGTTTCTTGTGTAGTTTTGGCTACTAATTTTGCATTTGTTCCTCAGGTTACTTGGAACAAGGCTTGCTGGTAAAAGATGCCAAGAAACTGAGAAGTAAATACAGAACAACATCGCAGTTCAAGTATGATATGATTTCAATGATACCCACTGATATACTGTTTCTGAAATTCGGATTCAACAATCCTGAGTTCAGATTTAACCGTCTCTGTAAATTGCCACGGCTTTTTGAATTCTTCGAGCGGACAGAAACCAGAACTAGCTTCCCGAACATGTTTCGAATCAGCAATCTCGTACTTTATATCCTTATTATTATCCATTGGAACGCTTGTATGTTCTTTGCTATTTCAAAAACCATTGGTTTTGGATCAGACACTTGGGTGTATCCAAATATCAGCCACCCAGAGCACGGCCGCTTGGCCAGAAAGTACATCTACTCTCTGTACTGGTCCACGCTGACCCTCACCACCATCGGAGAGACACCTCCACCAGTTAAGGATGTGGAATTCCTCTTTGTCATTGCTGATTTCCTCACCGGTGTGCTGATCTTCGCTAGTATCGTCGGTAATGTCGGTGCCATGATCTCCAACATGAACGCCTCTCGCGCTGAGTTCCAGGCAAAGATCGACTCCATAAAGCAGTACATGCAGTTTCGAAAGGTCACCAAAGACCTAGAAGCCAGGGTCATCAAGTGGTTTGACTACCTGTGGACGGAGAAGAAGACCTGTGATGAGAAGGAGGTTTTGAAGAACCTACCAGATAAGCTCAAGGCTGAGATTGCCATCAACGTCCATCTGGACACGCTGAAAAAAGTGCGTATTTTCCAGGATTGTGAAGCTGGTCTGCTGATTGAATTGGTGCTCAAGCTGCAGCCACAAGTGTTCAGTCCTGGAGATTACATTTGTAAGAAGGGGGATATTGGCAGGGAGATGTACATTATCAAGGAGGGGAAACTAGCTGTGGTGGCCGATGACGGAGTCACTCAGTTTGTAGTGCTCAGTGATGGTGCATACTTTGGGGAAATCAGTATATTGGGTATTAAGGGCAGTAAGGCAGGCAACAGGAGAACCGCCAACATTAGAAGTGTAGGCTACTCTGATCTCTTTGCCCTGTCCAAAGACGACTTGGTGGAAGCGCTCACTGAGTATCCAGATGCGAAGAAGGCTCTGGAGGAGAAAGGGAAAGCCATCTTGATGAAAGACAACCTGATTGATGAAGCGGTTGCTAACGCTGGCGCTGACCCCAAAGACATGGAGGAGAAGGTTATCAAACTGCAGGAAAACCTGGATGTCATGCAGACCAAGTTTGCCCAGCTGATGGCAGAGTTCACTTCCAACCAGACAAGGATGAAGCAGAGGGTCACTGAGATGGAGGCCAAAGTGAAATCCATAAAGCCAGAGGACTTGACCGAAGTGGTGGCGGACAAGGACAAAAAAGTGCAGTAATATGAGAGATACCCAAGGACTTTACGGGAAATGAAGGGATTTTTCATTTAGAATAGTAGAGTGACACTTTTTAAAGGCCCATGTTTCTATCTATTTATACACCTAATGTGTCAAATTGTGTACAGCGCATGCAGGAAATATATTTTTGTATGCATGCAGAGATTGATATTCTGAAAGTGTAAGAGTGTGTTGATCAGAAGCTCTCGTTCATGCAAAAAAGGCTTTTCATACCCTTAGAGTAATGAGGAATGAAACTCTTCACCCATCTGTAAAGTATAAAGTACGACTTGCACACAATAATACAACTGCAATATCCATTTGATACTGTAAATATGAATATACAATAAAAAAAAACCAAAATGCCAGTTCTATTAATAAGGTATTATCAGCATACGCTATGACCTGTAAATCTGCAATGTTATATGTGAATAAACGTTACAAATGTTCATATAACATACACTGCATTTGTCTTTTTGTCATTTTGTGGGTAAAAGTTTTAAGATCGTTTCTGAACATTACGACACATATTTTCAGATTTCTGACTGGGCTTCAAATATAACTAACTGATGAAATATTCATGACTAAATAAAATGTCTTGAGGTCTTGAGTGCTCAACTAGCCAGCTGCTACATTTTTATGTTTTATGCTGTTTGGTGCTGGACAGGTAGTGTACGGTAGGTTTTTAAAGGTCAATTTTATTTATATAGTGCCAAATCACAATAAAAGTTGTCTCATGACACTTTACATATAAGTCTAGACCATACTCTTTAAATTACAGAGACCCAACAAGTCTCTCTAATGCACATGGTGCTGGTGGCAAGGAAAAATTCCACTTTAATAAAAAGCAGAACCAGGCTCTAGGTGGGCGGCCATCTGCCGTGACAGGTTGGGTTGAGAGAGGAAAGAGGGAGGGAGGAACAATAACAGGGTGGGTGGTCACATCATATCACGTCACCGGTGACGTGACCAATGAATCTCTGGGGAAGAAGTCAAGTCACATGAATTCATTCAGATGGAGAAGAAGAGGAGAGAGGAACTCAGAGCATCATGGGAAGTCCAGCAGTCTAGGCCTAAAACAGCATAACTGGGGGCTGGTCCGAGGCTATAAGCTTTATCAAAAAGCAAAGTTTTAAGCCTCCTCTTAAACGTAGAGAAGTTTTGCGCAGGAACTTAACAAATCCATGGACTCTTTTTGAGACATGGTGTGTCTGCCTTTAGCAATGACAACGCAGTTCATAGCATCTTTAAGTGATCTATGTCACATGTGGTTAGTGTGAGTTCCTTCAGTGCACCAAGTTTATAGCTCATTTCACCTTTATTCACTTTGCATATTAGTTGTTTTACATTAGAGTTTCACATTATCTGCACATTCTTTATGTACCTGAGATATTTGGCCAAATAAAACATTTGATGTGACTCTTTTTTCGTATATATATATATATATATAGGCATTGCACATTTTGGTGACACACAAATGTGCAGTCAATGACACTTCATAGCAAACAAACCCGGAGAAAAGAAATGGGTTGTTTTTTTTTTAGGATGTGAAAATCCAGACCAGTCAGTACTTTGAAACCCTGTAAGCTCAAAACCACACTATCTGGTCAGATTTACTGTTTCACAACACACATGTAACACAAGAGGCACGTCACAGAAACACTTTAAAATAACTGTTAGTGGTAAGCTTATCTCACTGACAGGAAAATAATGATATATAATAATATAAGCTTGTCAGTGAGGAGATTTGGATTAGCAGTAATGTACAGGGCTTTATCACAATATACAATGACGGTTGTACCCTAGAAGCACCAATACGCCCAGTACAGTGACAATGTGGGAGGAGAGCCTGAGGACTGAATACTGCTACATTGTGAAGAACTGAAATACAAAACAAAACTCAAACTAAATCAATAAATATATGTGCTGGCATTCACTTAAGTCCTGTGTGTAAGTGCACTTTCACAGTTTCACAAATCAAATAATGCTCAAAAACAAAAATGTGAAAAAAAAAAAATACTTTGATGCCTTGTTAAACTCTTTGGGAAACCTAATGTACTGTATATGAAACTGACTCTAAAGGGAAATAAGGCCTCAGAGTGAAAGGCCGACGGTGGAGTTGGACTGGTTGGGGTTGGTTAGGCACAGGGTTATTGCAGCATTTTGTTTCGTGATATTTCCTTCAGCATTTTTGTAATACTCCCTTTTTTGTTGAATTTTTTTTTTTTGAAAAATCAAATGCAGTCACAAAACCTCATTTGTGGATCTGTCACAGCATCCCAAATCCTTTGGCGTAAGTGATGGCCTTGAGGAGCCTTTCTTTCAGTTTCTCCTTGGTGGAGTACTCTGGAAGCAGCAGCGCATTGAAGCAGGTGTGCGAAGTTGGTAGCCTGCAAGAAAAGATGGAAAGTAAGTACAGTGCCTGGTTTGACACTAAAAAATGAGAGACATCTGAACTGAGAAAAGCTATTCGTGTGCGTTTGAGCACCAGCAGAATCTTTACTCACATAAAGAAGTAACAATTCATCAGCCGTGGGTTTATTTTCAGGTATGTTCCATGATAAAACAGGGGCAAAAGGGCTTGTGTGGCTAAAAAAATCTAAATAAAACTGAACGGCCGGCTGTACTGTACCTGTCTGTGTCAGAACCATTTTTGGCAATGATCATTTTCAATTTGCCGAGCCCGCCAACCGGTGCTCTGTCGGTGCCTGTGGTAAACTGAAGAAACAATCTCTTCTGGTCCTCTCCAAATGAGTGAATCGTTGTCCAGAAATCTCTGTGTACAGAAAATAAAAGAAATCCCTAAACAACAATGACCTGAATAATAAAATCAGTCAGTTTAGTATTAGGTCCTGCTGGTTATAATATATATGTTTTACATTATAATTAAACTAGTGTCATAAAATCAGACTTACTTGATAATTTGACTGTCTTTGCTATAACCTCCGTCATATTCTGTTGTCTTTTCCAGTGCTTCAAAGTCAAGTTTCTGTGAGATCAGAAAAGATGAAACTCTAAGTAATAAAACACTGGCTGCAATAAAGCTAAACTAAAATCAAACTTTTTGTTTCCTCACCCTGCTTCCACAGATCAGCAGCTCTACTTCCTCAGGTCTGAACAAATATTTCATTGGGGACTCATTTGTGACCATCAAGAACCCTTTTTTGAAGGCTCTGAATTGAATGTCCACGCTCTTGTTGAGTATGTACTCCACATACAGATCCACAAACTCCTGTGAATTACAGATGGAAAAAAGGCAAGAAGACATGAAATATGTTGGCAGTTGCATTGCATAATCATCTGTTTTCAAAGTTCCTTTTGCTTTTTCTTGAGAAATGAGAAGAGGAACAAACTAGAAAAAAAAACATGTCAGTTATTGATTCTGATATTTATGCAAGTCAGAAACGATACGGTGTAATAACTTTTCATTGAAATGTGGTAAAGAAAATTACAATTCGTTTGATATCAAGCTCTTGTCTAGTGTTAGATTAATGAGTTACTGCAGCTGTTCAACTGAAAAACCATAACCATCATCATCCTTCACAAAGATCACTGTTGTGCTTTTGAATATAATGTGTCTTAGAGATTTCACCTGTCTGTTCTCCTTAGTAACCGGGATCTGGTCTCCTTGCTCTTTCAAGTCATGTAAGACTGGGTTTCCAAATAGGTCTGTGTGTGATATCTGGAAGGTGAGCATCATGTCTTTCTCCACACTGCCAGTATACTGAAGTAACTCCGTCAGACTCTGGTAGAGAGCCTGCAACAGGAGAAACAACAGCTGTTTAACTGCTATAGTAATAGAACAGTTAGCAACTCTGAAAACTGCAACATGATTTTTCTGTTTTTACCGGTAAAATACACAAATCATAAAATCATGCATGTTACAGATGTCTGTCAAACCGATAAATTATCTTTCACTGTGCATTAACTATACTATAAATAATATTAAAAGTTCTGTACTGGATGTGAATCTGACAGGTCCAAGTAGTTCCCTTTCTTGCCCATGAGTTTCCTGTAGACGACCATTGGGAAATGCACGTCCAGGATGCAGTTGTTGTAAATCGCCAGGCCCAGGACGATTCCAATGAGAGTGTACTGCGCTTCATTCTCCAGTGAGGACGAATTAAACCAGAACAGTTGTGTGTCGTCATCATAGGTGAACATTCCTGTTCAGACGTTCAAAGAGAGAGAAATGCAAACAGAAAGAAGAAAAAAACACTTAGGAATCATTAGCTGATTAGCTTAGCTT
Organism: Pampus argenteus; assembly: GCA_036937835.1. NCBI lineage: Eukaryota > Metazoa > Chordata > Actinopteri > Scombriformes > Stromateidae > Pampus > Pampus argenteus. Next base: position 6,724,728 of record CM072870.1, read on the forward strand.
AGCATAAAGACAGGAAAAGTCTAGCCTAGCACTCTGTTCAGAGGACGAAATGGCACCGCTAAAGGCTCAGTAATTAGCATTTTATGTCTCTTTGAAAAATTGTAAAACTGACAACTTTTTTTTATGGGAGGTTATTTGAATTACTGGCCGGAAGCAGTGACTTCATAATCCTCCCCGTAACACTGCAACGTGTCCTTTATACACTGCTTTTAACAAACAAGATATAACAAGATTAATTTGTAAGCTTTACAGGTGCATGTTTTTTTTGGTTTTACCACTAGACATAGCCATGGTAGCTGTGTGCCCATGCTACCAGTCCCAGTCTTTATGCTAAGCTAAGCTATCCATTTCATGACTGTAGCCTTAAAATTAGCATACAAATATGAGAATGGTGTTGTCTTGTCTCACCTATGTCAGGATTGAAAATTTCCTGCAAGACCAACTGAAAGAACTCCTTTGAAACCCCTCCCTCGTCTACACCTTGCTCCCCCTCAAACTCAACAAACAGCTGTTTCTTCAGGTCAGACGGGTTCTCCATGGAGACCATCTCCAGCTGAAACACAGAGGGATTCAAATTAGTTGACAAACGGCAGGACGGAGCCTCGGTTTGAGGCATCTACATGCAGCAGTAATGCATCAGGCTGTGACTCACTCTGACAAGGGCGTCGTCGATGATGTGATCTCTGCGTACTTTGAGTTTGAGATAGGGGCTGGGCTGCTGGCCCTGGACCATGCTGTAGAGGGCCGTGAGGCGTCGCTCGCTGTACATCCTGATCCTATTGTCGTAGTACAGCCCTTGGTTCTTGGTGATGATGTTGAGGATGAAGGGGCAGCTCTGGAAAGAGAACTTGGTTTCTGTGTCCACCTTGAAGAAGGTGAAATCCTTGTCCATCTCCACTACGTCGTTCAGTGATTCGTTGATAAAATCCTCAAAGGGGATGAGGGGCCTTCTGCTATCTACAGGTCTGACGCCCAGTTCTTTCTCCAGAGGATCGACCCGAGGACCCTTCTTATAGAGCCGCTCCTCGCCTAGCAGCTCGTGCAGTGTGAGCTCTTCCGAGTCCGAATCTTCATCATCGTCCTCGTTTTGCTCATAATCCACGTCGCCACCCAGGATGCTTGCGTAGAAGACAACTTTTAAACACTTGGTAGCAGCCACTACAGTCTCGTCATCGTTTACCAGATTTGAGCCGTCATATTCGTTGCTGATGACTGTGAACGTGATGAGCTGCTGGAAGGTCTCCATCATACGGCGGATGTGCGGTAGATCGTACCGGGACCACAGCTTTGACAGCCTGGCGAGCGCAGACACCGGCAGCTTGCTCATTGCCTTGCAGAACTGCGGCAAAGCGACTTCAAGGTACTCAGGGCTGTGAAGGTTACTGTTCTCCATCACAATGATGAAGATATTCAAGTAGTCTGGGTTTGTCTCATACACATCAAGGTATTCCAGGTCAAGCTCCATATTCGGAGTAAGGTAAATTAGCGCGTTCACAAGAGCTGCCTCAACCTGGTCGATGTTTAAAAGTCTGTCATAGACTCTCCTCACTGCGTCAATGTCCACTGTGACCTCACAGGGGTTGAACACTTCAGTAGGAGCCTCGGCCGCAGAGGAAGCACCTATCATCTCTGAGGTTGGCTCACTTTGTTTTTCATGCTTGTCAACTTTCAAAGAGTCAAAGTTTTCGGAAGTGTTGGGTTCATCCTTCCGAAAACTCTTTATCAGGGCATTGGCCTTTGAGAAAACGCTGCCAATGATGCGGATGAGAGCAGAGTAGTCCCCTTCCTCCTCGCAGGAACTCAGGATCATACAAATAGTGTTCTCTGTGAGGCAATGAACATCTGGACCAAAACAGCAAAAACAAAAACTGAATTAACAGAGTGAAATACTTCAAAAATCAGTGTCCATAAGAGTCAAGAGTCAGTTCTACCATACCTGAGTCCTCTTTGGTGGGACAGAGATCCGTATCGCTCATCTTACTGTCCAGCAGAGTGCTTCCGTTGGCGCCGGAGTCTGGATGCAGAGGGTCCGATTCTTTCTTGGAGGGGTGAGGATTACAGAGTTTGGCATTAATCTTAAAGAGCTCAAGCGCTTTGACGGCTGCCGAATTGTTATCCAAAGGTTGAAAATCAGAGCATGATGCGCATAACTTATTCGTGCAGTTGCCATTTCCACAGCCTTCAGTTAACTGCCGAAAGTAGCGCTCAATTAGATGCTTTGCAGTCGTTCTGTTCCTGCGCAAGATTAGAAGTTACACAGTAGGTCAGACTGATGCTTCAGTGAACATCTCTGGTTAGAACAGATAGCATAAACACATAGTTGCAATGCAAATAATATACACATATATACAATGAACCTCACTACTGTACAGGACTAAATATCAAACATGCATTATTACACATGTTCTTGTTTTAAAAGGCTAGAACATATCGACACATAGATGTGAAACAAAAAAACAAAACAACAAAACACGACTCTGAAGACTTATTAGTTTAACTAAGTGCATGTGTGTTAGTGTAGCTAGTTTAACTATTTGTGTGCAAGTCCACATTAAATGTAAATTAAACTTACATTCGGATGGATTAAGATTCGCTCCTGTAGGCCCAGTGGACAGTCCTCTGAAAGAAAAGTCAAATCATATTTAATGTAAATGCGCAGCTCATCGTGAAAATAGGCTAGAGTCTCTGTTATATACAACATTTCTATTATCCATGAACTATTAATATATATGTAACTGGATCATGGCTGTCACACGCCAATAAAACCCTATTACACCTGTATTAACATTTGATCTGTATCTGGAAATATTATCTAGAAAAACAGAAAGTCAGAGCTCTGATGGATTAGATTATTTTCTTGATTAATGGATTAATTGTTTAGTCTGTAAAATGTTAGAAAATAATAATGACTAAATAAAAAGTCCTGATGAAATTTAGGTCAAAGTTCAGTCTTCACATGTCTTGTTTTGTCCATCCAACAGTCTAAAACCCAAAGACATCATGTATGACACAACAGAAAACAATAAATCGTCACATTTGAGAAATTGCAGAACAGAAAATGACTCAAACGATTAATCGATTATCATAACTGTTGCTGATTAATTTCTGTCGATCGACAAATTGACTAATTCTAATTCTGAACTAACTGTTGGTTAAAGACATCACAGACGGAAATGTGAAAAACAAAAGAGAAACCAAATCAGTGAAATCTTCCGTGTTTTGGTCTGATTAATAATTCATTAAAAGCTTGAAATTTTGGCTCGTGTCGTGCTGTTGATTATTTCCCCACAGCTGACAACAAACAAACAAACAACAACAAAACAAACACATCATTGTAACTTCCCAACACGTTGAGCCTCGTTAAATAAACATTTATTAGTGATATGATCACAGCCGGATATCGATCTGTCAGACAGCAGCTTTGATTATTGATTAGAGTCACACCAGCTTCAAGTACAGACCTGTGATTTGAACAGGGACAGTCTTGTCTGTGTCTGTCAGTCTGTCAGTGACACTGCAAAAAAAAAAAAAAAAAAAAAATCTCTCGTGTCAGTCAGAGAGCTGCAGCAGCGACCTGCAGTCCGGACGTCAAGTTCCCGTCGCTCCGTTAAAAATGACTTGAATTTGATCCGAAGCACGTAAATAAGACCGAAGCGTGTCAACGTGATGAAGGATGACGAGATAGTTTGTGTTTGCAAGTCAGAGCAAAATATCCTCTACCATCTTGTAAACAAGAGCGATGTATCCCGGCATGCAGCGCGGGGCTGTCAAACATCATGCGCCCCCCTCCACGAGACACAGAAACACAGTCATAAATAATATTTCCATAACTGACTTTAGTCTCTACGCACACACGTTTTATACTAATGTTAGTATTTATTTAACTGGAATTCTGTGATTTAACCAGGTAGGTTCAAGCTTAAGATCAATATTAAATAAAAAAAATTAAGATCAATATTAAATTAAAAAATAGACATACATATACATCTATACATCATGCAGGTGAGACATCAGCTCTGTATTGTATCAGTGAAAAATCACATTAAGGTATTTTGCACACTTTATAGACATTTTTTTAAAGCACCATAAATACTCTGTAACGTAACAACAATATTTCAAAGCTCAAGATAACAGATGAAAAAGAGACAGTAGAAAATGAAATCTATGTATATACATGTATACAAATACACACATACTTAGAGGTAATCCTGATATAAAAAAAACATAAACACGTGTATGTTTTTAAGATAATAAGAAACAGAGTATATGTATACATGGACGTGCTCCTCTAATTGACTGAGTGGCTTGTTATGTGAAGTGGTGCTATTAAAAAAAAAGTTATGTAAAGGCACCACTACAAGTACAGAAATATTATCAGTCAAATAAAGTATGTGTAATGTAAATGATAAAGTATCAGAAAGTACTCACTATGCAGAACAACGTCCCCTGTGAGTATTAATACTGATATTATACTGATGTATTAATGCATGTATACATTTTACTATATGTTTTTTAATATTTATATCAAATTGCATTCATGGAAATATATGAAAAGTGAGATTATTTATCAGCCTGTTGACTATAGATACTGCTGCATCGATTAGTCCCTGCTGTGTACTGAACAACATACCTTCAGTATGAAGTGTTCAAATGTCACATGCAAAATGTGTTGATGGAGGCCAAGACACATAGTAAAATCTCATTCATAACCTCTAAATCATATCCATAAACCATAAATCAAAGCTTGCCATGTCATTCGGCAGAAGATCCTTGTAAATTATGCATCATCTAAGGAGAGGAGATGTTTGTTATTCTGTCAGTGTTCAAGCCTGATGTACTGTGGAGCTTTTACACTTGGTGTGACATTTGGTTTGTGTACCTGTAAGTCCTCCGTGTCACACTCTGCACACTGAAGACACTTCATCTTAAACCCTACGGTGCATAGAGGTCAAAATAAAGTAAATACCGCAGTTGTGTACGCAAATATTAATGGAAATTAATCCTGAAGAAGAAGTAATTTAATTTTTTTTTTTTTTTAAATAAATGCATTAATAGATCAAGAGCATGTTCCTGAAAGCAGTCAGGCTAAAGATATTGAGGCAAGCTGAAAAAAAAACTATCCATGTGTTAATCTCCATCCTTTTGTGTCTCAGTGAGCATAAAGATTTTATCTTAGCACAATGCTGCAGGTCTGAATATGACCACTAGAGGTCTCTGTAAGCACACACAGTGTCAGGCCTGCAGCTTCTTTCTTTCTCTGTGGTTGTTTTACTTGAGTCCAGAAACCTAATTTTTTTTTTTTTTTTTTTTTTAAAGTCTGAAAAAAGTAAACAGAATTTTAGTGAATCAATCATAGATTTTTTTCCCCTGCTTTTTGAATTATCTGATGACCCCTATAAGATTTACCTTGTGATCCCTTAGTGGGGTCCTGACCCGCAGGTTGGGAACCAGTGGTCTATATTACAGCATTTCCATTGTCAATTAGACCTTTTCAGACACAAAAGGAAACATTTTAGGAGAATTCCCTTTTCTATAAAAATGATAAAATTATTCTTTTTGCCTCTTTCTTATTTTTGTCTCACTAAGAAATATATCTTAAGAAAAATATGTCAAAACAATAACTTACCATCTATACTCAGCTGCATATAGCGGGGGAAAAGGAAGGGATAGCCAGAGCTTTACACTCTGGTGCACACAACAACTTTATTTCATCATTTCCAAGCAACCTTTCTGCTCATGTTGTCATGTCTAATGTTTCAAATGGAGGGAAAAGGGTTAAGCAGCCACTGACTCATGCTAAGAGCTAACACTAGACATCAGCTGTTACATGCGGCCGTTGCTCTCTAAGTGTGATAATCGGCGGTTATATCATTCCCCACCCGACCATTTTAAAATGGATTAAGAGTGCCTAAAAACTGACATCATCACGACACGTCTCTTTTCCCGGAACATATCAATTAACCTCAATTGTAGTGTTGGCAGTTAAGGAATGTGACTGCAGGGTGGTACAGAGTTCAGGAGAGGACACTGAAGGTTGCACGGCTGTAAGTGTGGAGTGTGGGATTATTTTATCGTGGTTGTTAAGTGATTCCTGGACGCGAACACACACACAGGGTTCATTGAGATGATAAGGACATGACTGGTGTCTTCTGTGATCCAGGATATGTGAACTAAAGACATGAAGGTGTCATGAAGAGGACAGTATGGGCTTCAGACAGAAACTTGTGGTAACAAATGTGTAGCTCGCTACCGGATTCTGTACGGAAACAGAAGGACTCATGGGTGAAAAAAAATTGGATGTTCTGATAAGTGAAGACACAAAGATATAGCAAGGAAAACATTGTAGGATTTGTCAAACAAGGCAGGAAAATACTACAAATTCGTCAGGGTGTTGTAGCGTAGCCAGACGTCACGCTACAACGGGTCATTTCCGATTCCGACATTCATGTTCGACCCAGGCACTAAAAATGTCTTGGCAACGACAAAATTGTGACAAGATCTGGCTGAATTTGTGTAGTCTGATGCCAACATTAAGAGAAAAAAAGTGAACTACCGTACACTGTCAGCGACTTTGAATCTTTTTACTCAACTGAACGAAACAATTCGGATCAGCAAAGTGATTCATCATCTCTACTAGAATTTTTCTTTTTTAATTTTTTTTTTAATGTATATTTACTCTCCTTTTTTGTCCCACAGTTAAAAAACACAAAGGTCAGGTGACCTGAAGACTAAATGAGCCATAGGTGTGAATATGTATCTTTGTGTTATCTGTTATTGTTGGAGGGATTTGTGCGTCAGTGGGAAAAAGAGCAATAACACTAAGCCACTCCTACGTGATGTGCAGAATGGAGGCTCACAATGCTTCCACCAACTGGAAGACAGATGGCCATGGCTCGCTAAAAGCCTTCAATTGTTTTTTGGAATCAAAAGCGATGCAGTGCATATCTCCACTGGTGTAGATGAACAAGTCCTTAAGTCTTCTCAGCAACATTTGAGAGAGTAGAGAGGAGAGGCTGCACGGCTTTTAAAGCATAAACCATTCCCATAATCCAGCTCTCTGACGGCTTCACTGGATCAGATTATTTACAAGGCAGCGTAGGAAATTGAAAATGTCCTGATTTAAGCTTGTTAAAACAATGGGTCATGAGGCAGGTCAAGGCGACTTTAATGACCAGAATCAATGGAGCTCCTCTATGATAAAATGCAAATCAAACTCCATTAGCTCCTGCAGAATTAGTCTCCTGACTGGCTGCAGGCTGCAGGTTATCAGAAAAGTAATTAAGTGAAAATGAAAGAAGGCTGTGAGGAATCCTTCATTTCCAGAGTGGAGCCTGTTTAATTATAATATCAATCTTTTATATGAACACACTTGTGACTTCATTTTATTGTATGTGCGGCTTAAAAAAAAAAAAAAAAGAAAAAAAAGAAAAAAAAAGCAGGCTGTTTTGGAGCTTTGCACAATGGCACAAAAGTTCCACACACATAGTATGCAGAAAAAAACAACAACAAAACAAACAGCTGATCAATCTGGCTGGTGTACATTCAGGCTTTGAAAGAGATGGAGAGAGCAGCACTTTGAGGGTAGACTCATCATTATCTCCGTGTTCACACCAGGAACCTGCTCTGGCAAAATGCTGCAGCGGTCAGTGATTTTGGTCGTCGGGGGTTGCAGCAGCGGCGGCAGAGTAAAAGCAGCATCAGCAGAGGCTCGTCTGTACCTTCCCCCCCCCCTCACCGTACCTTAAAAAGAAACATTAATAAACGCCCCCACCACAGATGCTATGCACACCAGGAAAAGACAAACCGCTGCAACATCAGGCCAAAGATCATCCGTCTTCTGGAAGCCTTTCATCTTACAACGTCCTGCAGATGTGTGCACAGGGAGGACCCGGAGAGACCGAGAGCTGAGGATTCATGCAGATATATCAAAGCAACACTAATTCCTTCATAAACTGAGTGAAGGGTCAAGCTGTGTGAGACTACAGATGGACTCAAGTAATCAGGCACTTTAAACTGAATACATGTTTAATGCACTCTGTCTGTGCTAAAACGATCCTGCATATTTTAATGTATTTCTGCTGCTGGTTTAACTTTATGATATGATATGATATCGTAGTTCAGTTTCATTCAAACCATTTCAGCTTCCACCTGCCTCGTCTTTGTCTTTTCATATTCCTTAAAGCATATCAAACGATTTAAAGATGACATTGATTCGAAGAGGACAAAACTTCTTTTCCTTTTTATTTTCACTCAAATATGTCAGATTGTTTCTTTTTATTTGGGATACACAACTGCCTTAAACTCGGTGTAAAAAAAAAGGAAATGCAGGTCAAAACAACTCAAAAGACAATATTAAAAGAGGCAATTTTAATTAATTATCATTCCACAAGTAGCCATGGTAGAAGTAAACATGGATATCTGAGTTTTAGTTTTACTTGAAGAACAGAGAAATGATCTGATCCTCATGTCGGCACACGTCCTTCTGAACATGTGTTTTTCCAAATTTCTGAGTGTTTGTTGAAAAGGTGGGCAGGAGATCTGCAGCGTTTCCAGTCTGCTACAACCATCTCCGTAGAGAGGCTGGATGAATCCCACAACTGTGTGATATTAGGTTTATTAGATATCTAAATTAATATCTTAAATGCTAACGGAACTCAAGGATTTACCTCTTTTGAGTGTTACAACTAAAAACAAAAAAAAAACATGTGAAATTATCTACCTTGTGACCAAAATACAAATGAAAAGATATGTTCAAGGCCGTGTGCAGACAGAGCGAACGTTCCTGTGAGGCATTTGTGAAAGTGGCTATGTTGGAATGCAGCAAGTGAATACGCCTGAGCTTCATTCTGGTACACAAAGTGCCAAAAAAGCACAGAACAGACAGAACCTATAAAAACAAAAGTGGACAGACTGCGGAGTCAGAATCTGAAACAACATGCCAGAGAAAAGCAACATGTGCAAGAACGGACAGGAGGAAAAGAAACCCACATAGCATGTAGCCTCATAAATATCATCGACACAGACACAAAAAAATCCTCCTCACTGAACAAAGATGCACCGCCATCTTTCAACAATAACAGCTTCAAGAGCAACAACTCTTAAGATTTGTAATTTCTTATCCAGTGTTAAAGGCACATACTATTGCTTAGAAAATACAGAAATATAAATGATCTTTGGTAAATGATACACTTTACAAAAAAATAAAAAAAAGCACTGCAATGAGACAAAGATGAACAAGAAGAACAATCAACATATTCAAGGTGCTGCTGCTTTAAATGCTGAACAATAAATCTGGAGCATCTGTCCATTTTACTAGTTAGTTTGTGCACGATGAAAAGGACATCGTGATGTTTGAAGTGTGAACGGGAAAACTTTCCATCTTTTTTCTTTCTGTATCCGAACACGCGTCACGTGGAACTTTATCACCAGCGCCGGCAACAACACTCATCGGCACTTCTGAACGCTTTCAAAGTGCAAATTTAAATCTCAAACTCTCATCGTTTACTTTTGGGAAAGACCTTCTTTCACCACTGAGCTTTTGGTTTACGGCTGAACATCAGCAGAATAATAAACAACTGGACCGGGGTCATATGAGCTCAACACATGAAATACATAAAATAGACCTTCAAGTAAAACCTTTGGTAAAACATGATGGTAGCTTTGTTGTCAACTTACTCTACAATGCCTAAAGGAATGGTTTGATATTTTAGGAATTTACTCGCTACATCCAGGAGACAGTTAGCTTAGCTTAGCATAAAGACAGGAAACAGGGGGAAACTGTTGTCAGAAAGCAACAAAAATTATGCGGCGTACTAACTTTGTATGAAAAATCATTTTAGTATGTGAGCTTTGGAGGTGCCGACGCTTCATGTTTCCTGTCGTTATGCTAAGCTAAGCTAAGCTAAGCTAACCGTCTGCTGGGTCTAGCTAGCTCTAGTATTGAACGGAAAAACATCGTATCATATCTTATTCTAACTCTCGCCAAAGAAAACAAACAAGCGTATTTCCCCAAATCTCTAACTGTTCTTTTAATATGAAACTGGCTAGCACTGTTAAAACTGATCCAATGAATCAATGGACACACACACACAAAAACACAGACACACACCCACTCACTCGAACACAGCATAATACCTGGTAGATTGTTGCTATATAAAGACTATGAAATTGAAATTGCTTGGTGTATGCTCTTAACATGGGATTATATATATATATATATAAAGTCAACATAATTACTCAGTGGAATGTATTGTATTACAGAACAGCTATAAACAGCCTCGAGAAAGATAGAAATGTCTGCAAAATCCAGCAAAGAGACTGAAATACGCACTGAACCAATGCCACAAAAGACAAAAATCATACATGTTTCTGTGTGGACTAAAAACATATAGAAAATGTTTCTTCTTAGGAATAACCGACACAGATTCAAGGCCACAGCCCTGATACAGGTGAAGCTAAAAGAATGAGCAGGGTACCATCAGAGAGAAAACTTACTCCCGTGTAACCCAGCAGTGGAATGTCTCTACTCTGCTCTTCCTCATTTTAAAAACCTGATCAAGTACTGAGATGCATCTTTGTGAAAATAAAGGTTTCCCAGGATTAAAAAAACAAGCAAACAGGACAGTGTCCAGTTCTTACATCTCCCACACCTCAAAAATATCCTTAGCTTTATACATCCATAATATAAAGTACCTATTTGTATCTTTTATAAAAGAATCTGCTTGAAAAATACAATAAAATTAGATTAAAAAAAAAACAAAAAACTATCGTGCAAATTGGAGTTTGAGTAACATACTTTAAGACTGGAACATATCACAGGGTGGTGTGCAGCGACTGTTCTGCCACCTGCTCCGTCCTGTGTGCTGGATGAGCGGTGTGGTCAGACTTGAGTCTTTCCTCTGAGTTTCTTGTGTATTTGACACACTGCGAGCCTCCACCAGGGGGCAGGTTCAGCTGAACGCTGTCTGTATGCGTTAGCAGAGGCGTGGAAGTGATCCAGCTGGACAGACTCAGATCTGACGGCTCTAAAGTCTTATCGAGACACCCGGAGTCTTTGGTGGGAGGGAGCTGTTGCTCCTCCGGGAGTGGAGGAGCGTCTTTGGTGTAAGGGAGAGTGTCTATTTCTGTAGGACCTAATGTGCAGAGATCTGAGAGGCCCTTCTCACTGTCTGTTGGCCCAAGGGGGCTTCTCCGACCCCTCTTTTCATCTGTTTGTAAAACGGGCCCTTGTGAGCTCCTCTGGTCTTTTTTATTGCTAACTTTGGGTGAGGGCTTTGTGAGGGACAGGAAGGGAGGCTTGGGGCTGAGGGGTGACCCCACCTTGACCCTGCTTAGGCTGAGGATGTTTCTGCGGGTTTCAGCAGGGAGTGTATCCAACTGCCTTCCAACTTGGACTGGGCTGGGAAACAACGTGCCTTGACACGCCCTGTAGAAGTATCTGGACAGGAAAGCAGAGGCAGACATCAGGACACACGTCAGACTATTCGAGGAATGAATACCAGGCTTTTGGGATAAACATGAAAGGCATCTGGTCTTGATAACATGTATAATTCATGCCACAGATCATAAATATTGTGTATTTCGTCAACCACAAATCAAGCACAGTGTACCTGGGCAGCAGCGCTGCTACTGGTGTGATGACACAGAGCAGGTAGAAGAGGGGGTCCTGAAGCAGCCGCTGCATGGTCCAGTAGGGGTTAGATGGGGAGTAGCAGGTGGGGCAGGAGGCGTTGTAGCACAGCGCCACCATGAAGAATAAAGCTATGCTGAAGGCGATAGACAACCAGTTCATCCAGGTCTGCAGGAGAAGATGGAGAAGTGTGGTTTTTTTACTTTATTCACTTTTCTAAAATATCAGGATGAACACATAGACAATTTTTGTAAAGATCTAAAGATTCCATCTGTGGTCACAATAGGCACCACATCTGTATTGAAGCTTTAATGACGAATCTATCAAAGGGTTGAAAAAAGGAAAGAAATGATGAATAATCTGGGCTCCATCTGCCTTTAACATCTTTCAGATACAAATCCAACGCATTACAACTGTTTAATATTACACATGGACCTGACCAAAATAACTTCAACAAGGCGATAAGATTAGGATTATTCATAACTAATACATGGATCATTTTTAATGATTTCTGATGCATATTCTTAATCCATGTTGTCACAGTTACGACATTATCTTTGTAAAGTTTGACTGTAGAATGTTACGAAATGGAAAGACTGTTTTGTAATCTGGGTCTTAATTCTACTGTTACTCATTAAATTGAATCAGATGATGTTTCTATTGATTTGCCACTATGAACACAGTCACTCCATTGTTAATATAAAAATATTCAATAGTGCAGCTTTATATTTGCTGTGTTTTTTTCCCTCTCCCAAAACCAAATGATAAAACTGGCTGTTAAATAATCACATTTAGATGTGCAAAGATATTGTTTTTCTGTAAAACCTGTTTATAACCTGTGTAACGCCTTCTTTGTTGCATCCCCGCGTCTAATGACGAAACCTGAGAATCTAAAGGCCCAGATTATAAAACCAATTAACACACACAAAACATGTCAGGAGAAAAACTCTCATGTATCATCCTTGAGATGACTGGCTGATAGACATTTGACAGTGTGAATACTATACATGTACAATGGTTCACTGGAGTATTGTCCCTCCTGACACACAACCGCACACACTGAAGCACATAATTAATTACGGCCTCACAGCTACTGTATGGGGGGAAGAGAAAGAGCGCTGCCTCCTGTCGCCTCAAATACCTTTAATTGACTTTCACAGCCGTTTACCAATCATGCGTGCATTATGCTGCTGAGCAGCTAGAGAATGAAGTACCTGCCAGCTGCGTGTTTGGAAATGTTTACCTTCAGTCGATGCTGTTCAGTGTGAATACTTCTCTGCACAAAGGCCCATCATGTCCAGGAAAGTAGTTAGTGAAAAGGACATTTTTCATGTACAAAACTTGTCAGGCTAAATTTACAGCCTTGGCATAATGGAAAAGACTCAATGCAGGGTCATAAATTTAAAATGACTCATGACCAAAGACTGTCGTGCCATTTACGAGAACCACATGTAGATTACCTGAGAAGAGAACCGAGCTAGTGAGATGTGAGGGGAGAAAAAATATATACAGGGATTTTGGACCTGTGTGGCAGTGGGAAGTAGTGGTGTGCTGTAATGTGTAGACAGTTTGCAGAGGGCCTGGGCCGAGGCAGACAAACTGTCAAGCTGATATATAGGCCCTGATTCAATCTAATCAGCTGATTAGATGCTGATTTGATTGAGGAAAAAGCAGCACTGAGAGAGATGAGGCCTTTTTTTTTGTATGAGGCTAAAGTGAAGAAATCTCATGTAATGTCATCAACTTGTCTACATTTAGGTTTCTCACCCAGGTTTTGGTCTCAATGCCCAAGTGCACCAGGATGGTGCATAAGGCGAGGGTGGTGATGGGAGTTCCCCATGTAAACAGATCCACGTCAGAGTCAGCGTAGGCCTGGAATGAGATGAAGAAGAATGAAGGAAGGGAAATGATGAGCGAGTGAGATCAACATGGAACTACTGAGTGAACTGATGGGAATTAAAACCAGACTCACAAAGTAAGGAATGAAGAAACAGATCAAACTTTGGTAGAAGGCATCAATCATGTTCATCCAGAACATATATGGCTTGTATTCCTGCAAGAGAAAATCCACAGATTCATGTGACCTCATCAATGTGACTGAGCAGAGGTCAAGATCACAGCAACTGGACATCACGATATAATACATGCGTCGTAAAAAAACAACGTTAAAGCTGAGCTTTTGGAGCTCTGTATAGTAATCACTAATGATAACCGACATATCTGAGGTTGGGGAAGTCTGCTATTGTAAAAGGTTTTCTCAATTCAATTCAACACAGCCTCAAATTCCTTACTAAGTGTATATGATGTGTATATATATATACTGTATATACATGAAATTCAAACACAAAGACCATGCTGATGTTCAGCAGTTATAATGTTCACCACGTTCCCATCTTTACTAAGCGTGTTAGCATGTTAACATTTGCTAAATACAGTTGAGGCCGATGGGAATGTCGTTAGTTTTGCTTCCAACTGGTCATAAACCGAAGTATCTGAAACATTACATTTTGACCTGATGACAGCGTTAGAGGAAACGTAAAGATTATTTCATTTAATCCTGAGGGGGATATGAATATCTGTATCAAATTTAATTAAAAGTCAGGGTGTCACCAAAGTCGTTAGAGAACATCCTCTGGGTCTCATGAATGTCTGTAGAAAATTTCATAGTAATCTAGTTATTATAATTAGTAAAATAGGCGTTGAGGAAATATTGCAGTCTGAACCTAAGTGCTAATTTTATGTCTAAAAACACTTTTTCTCTAAGCATGCCTCATTTGCACCACTAGCTTCATTAAGCACACAGTCGATCACTGAAGAAAAAGGGACAAGTGCAACATGTAAACTGGACCTCCGAGTTCTGGCCGTTCACATAGAGCTGAGGTAGTTGTTGCAGAGTCTCTGCTGACACGTCTTTGTCCAGCGTGCCAGTGATGAGTTGCGGGAAGGCGGAGAACATCAGGTTGAAGAAGATAAGATACCACTGGTCAATCATGGCTGAACCTGAGAATCCACAGTAGAACTGATACCAGAAGATGAGCGCTACAAACATCTGTGGGAACAAAGGGATAACAACACATCATTTCAGGGGAAACGCTCATCTAAATCACACATTTGAAGAGTGTGAGTCATGATATTAGCAGCTTACAGCATTCTTGTAGAAGAAATACAGAATCATGTTAGCCAGGCGGGAGTAGCACCAGTGTCCGTGGACCAGAAGGAGCTTCTGAAGATACCGGAAACGTGGGAGAGCAAAGTCGCTCGCCATCACCGCCTGCAAAACACCAGAAGGAGCCAACATTCAACATTCATTTCCTCCATCGAGAAAAACAACTGTTGCGAACGGCCCAACACGCTGCACTTTCTTTTTTTAATGACTCTTTAGCGGAAAATAATAAAATAATCTTTCCAAAGCAATAACTCCTAAATGGGTTTCCCAGCTTTTGGGATTCAACATTACAGCAGCGAGAAGCTGCCAGCCTCATCCTTCGGCATATAAAACAAATGCAACTTCCTTTTTTTTTTAAAAACGGCACGCTAACCTTTTATGACACATCTCAACAGTCAACATTATCTGTTAACAAGAAAAACAGCAAACGCCCCGGTTTTGCAGCTACTTTAGATTTGTGCTGCGCTCTAATAACGGGCTCTCTAAACGACTACATGGGGAGTGCGCTCCTAATAGAAGAAAGGCCTGTTAATCGTAATGCAGAGCGTGCTGGCCTGAGCGCGGAAATGTGCAGCTCAGCACACTATGGAACCCCCGAGGA
The DNA here is from genome assembly GCA_036937835.1 of Pampus argenteus. Taxonomy (NCBI): domain Eukaryota; kingdom Metazoa; phylum Chordata; class Actinopteri; order Scombriformes; family Stromateidae; genus Pampus; species Pampus argenteus. The sequence continues at coordinate 6,740,124 of CM072870.1, forward strand.
GTGACCGCTGTCTCATTAAGACCACGTTTGATTAACAATGATTAATCTGGCGGCTCAGTTAAGGACAGGATACTGAGACTTTAACAGATGTGCTACACAGCAGCGCGCCCGCAAAGCCTCCCCTGGAAGTTAATTGGGAATCTCCATCATTGCTATGCAAGATCACCTTCCTGGAACCTGGTGCTTGAGTGAAATGAGCAGCGGGGGGCGGAGCTGAGGGGGAAGGAGGGGTTGTCAGAGACCCCCTCCCCCCACTTTTTTTTTTCTTTTGCTGCCATTTCCAATGTGTTTGCATTTGCCATGACCTCAGAGCAGGCAGAGACGCTGTGTGTGGATGGATGCGACTCTAATGCGGCGATAAAGTTTAGTGCTTCTCGGTAGGACACAGAGCAAAGATGCCTGAGTCAGCAACACAAGGGCAATTCTATTTAAAGGATGTGTATGGAAGATTAAAACAAACACTTACGAGTAATTAAAACCTATTAACTATGTTTGCAAATGAATGCCAGTGTATCTTTTTTTTTTTCCCCTCTTTCTCTTATGATTCCCCTCAAAGCCTCATCCACTCCCATTTCCCAGTGTCTCTCGCTTCATCTGTCACTCACATTTCCAGACAGTCCCGCCTAGATTTTTCCTTACCTGCATGCCCTCCTGTCCAGAGATGCCCACGCCCACATCAGCGACCTGGATCATACTGACATCATTCGCCCCGTCACCTGAGATTAATGTAGTAACAGAGAAAGAGAATATTGCTTCATATGTGGGAGGGACATCAAGAATTTATATAACTGTCAGGTCCATCAGCTGTTACTGTATATTGGCTGTGTGAGTTTATTATCCTCTGCTGTTCACCTGGGGCCCTTCACCAGCTCCACTGACCCTCCGGTTCAGGCAACACTGTGAAAGCTATCAGACCTACTGCATCATTTGTTTGTTTGTTTGTTTCTGCTATACTTTGCAGGGCTGCTGATATTTTTTTTTGTCACCACAGGTGATGGAGTGGGAGATGAAGTGTTGGTGGGCAGAGAGGGTTTTGTTGTCGCAACAGTAAACAGTGGAGTGGCAGCACAAGTTGAATACGAAAGGGCAAAATCTAATCTAATAACATTACCGCAGCAGTGTTTTATTGGCATGTCAACAGCTTCACAGTAGATTTCATATGAGGACACAGATGTCTAACAGTATAATGCCCTCTGTTACAAAATAAAGTAATTGGGTACAGGAGTCTTAGCGGTATAATAGGTGGATGAGGTCTGATGAGCTGCTGTTGTAATGCTAACGTCATTGTTCTGACAGATGATAGAGCTTCGCCATCATCTGTTGTCTCCACGGAGATGTAACATGAAAGAGTGCGAAGAGCTGCAGTGATTCTTCCACATTACCGCTAACGTAACAATGACAGAAAAGCGCTTGCCTGGCAAAAACAGGATCCTCCTGAGTGCAGCAGAAACAAATAAATGGCAAACAGGAAAAATAAGAGTCATGAGTCACATTCACATTCTCGTGTCACCTTCATTATGCTGCAGCTTCATCAAGTCAAAATGTGTAACTACTACAGTGGCTTAAAATAACACTGTTTGGATGCAAGGCTGTAGATGGTATGAGAGCGCACTCCTCTCTGACATTACATTTCAAAGTCAACTCATATTGACCTCGCAGGAGGAAGAACACACTTCCTGCTGTGGGGTCATGTAGTTACGGGATATGTGGCTGTGCAGGATTTCAGTTTTTAAATTTCAGATTTCAGTGAAGACGAGATTTGGCATCAGTTCAAGTTCATGTGTGTCAAGCAGCTAGTTTGCATTTTTTTTTAAAAAGGCAGCAGGACGTCTGAAGAAGTCAGACTTGTGGCTATAAGGTCATTTCTCACTTTTACCAGAATCAGCAGTTACTAAATCAGATTTTTGCCCAAACTAACCAAACAATCTGCAGACACGCTACTGATCGCTTATTATCTATATTTTGAAATAATAAGTTTTGATCTTTTCAGCTGTCAGCGTCTGTTTGCTCAGGCATGTTTTGATTTGTCTGGACGCTACTGGATACAACCATCTGATGATAGTCTGAAGGTGCAAAGTACAGCTCATAGTTTAATCAATGAGATGATAAGGAATGTTTCATCCTAAATTTAGCTCCAAATAGCCTCCAAGAACAAGACTGGAATTGATTTCCCTTCCAGGGCCGGTGTTTGTCTACTGATGTAACATTTTGACTCCCTTTTTTTAAGGGAGTGAGAGTGATGTTAACATATATGAATGTGTGTCAAAGTGGATCTTGTCCACCTGTGACTTACCTATAGCCAGCGTCATGACTTTCAGCTTGTTCCGCACCAGTTTGACCACCATGCTCTTCTGCAGCGGCGTGGAGCGGCAGCAGAGCACCGAGCGGCAGCTTCGTGCGACAGCCAGAAACTTATCCTCCAAGCTCTTGTCCAGGGCATAGGCCAAGGTCCGCCCGTCAATTACCAGGCCCAACCGGTGCACCATGAAGGGTGCAGTGTGGGAGGATGAGGACGGAGATGAAGAGGGATAGACCTCGAAGGGTGCGAAATTAGCGTGGAAGGCCTTGGCAGCCTGGTCTGCAGAGCTGCAGAGGAATTTGGCCTGGATGTAGTGTAAACTGTCCTCCAGCAACAACGCACATGCCTCCTGGTTCAGAGACAGGCACAGAGTGGGGTGGGATTCAGGACATTATCTTGCTTAATACTGAACTGCCTGACCAGATTCAAGAAAGTGAGTATGCATATTTCCAATAATGTCAAAGTATCCTTTTAAGGATTAAAACGATTAGATTTTATCTGTCGTTTCTTATTTGTCTCTTCAGTCCCAGCAGCCACCACTCACCTGAGATTCAGCATTCAGTGTCAGGATCTCCTCCTCGGGGTCCAGCAGTTTGCAGGCGTACGCGATATTGACAGCAGTTTCCTGTTTGTCACCCGTCAGCACCCATATCTGCAGGCCCGCCTTCCGCAGAGAGGCTATAGTTTCAGGCACGCCGTCCTGCAGCCGGTCCTCAATGCCTGTCGCGCCTGTGGGTGAAGATTCAAGACTGTGACAAAACCCGCCAACATCCGCCAAGATGAGCCAACATTAATATTCTACACAAATTATAAATGGGTATTAGGTTATAATCCCAGCTTCAAATGTAGCACTGACATCTTCTTGGGAGGCCTAAAAATAAACAAATACAACTATTACCTAAAAGATGGAGGTTGGTCTCCAGACGCAGGGCAGATTCAAAGAGCAGCTCCTCTCTTCCCTGGATGGCCGTCTCAGCCTCCAGGTGACGCTGCAGCCAACAGGCATATTCCTCCTTGCTCAGAATCTGAAACAAACACATAAAAGTTTATACTAACACACACACACACACATTTGTTAAAACATTAGTTTAACTCAAACAGCGGAGCAGCTTCTGCTGATCTGCCTACGTGGCAGGAGATGACAGGAGGATCCACGGGAGAATGTGAGACCTTGAGAAGGTGTTTTATCACATTGCTTTGGTGACAAGCTTTGCACAAGCAGGGATATAATGAGCCGGGCCTGTGAGAGCATAAATTAACAGCCTGGGAAAGAGGCACAGATTGCAGCTGAGTCACGAAGAATGTCACTTCGGAAAGGCCGGTCCATGTGATCATCTGCGCCGGGCTACAAACACAAGCTGCCAAATAGCCACACATAGAGATCAGCTCCACTCGTCTAAAGCACTTTAATAAGAGAGGGGCATTTTCTTAAAAAAAAAAAAAGGGTTCATGGATACTCGTTACCTTTTTTGCAATGCACAGTGTGCGAAGGCCATCTGCAGCGTACAGATTTAAGTAGTTCTGGGTCCGGCAGATGATCTTTTTCTGGCGTTTCCCTTTGGAGTTACCTGAAAGAAAATAGAAAAAGGACAGAAGAATAAAGATTAAATATCCTTGTTTTCAGGGAATTGGCATAAGCATTTTGGTTCCAGACTGCCAAGGACTTCCTCCAAGAGACACATGAAAGCCATCTGTCGTCACACCTAAATGAACCATGTATGCTCCCTCAATATATTTCACCACGTCTTCATATCACTCATCGAGCTGAGATTGGACGATATTGAGGAAAATGTGATAATAATGACTTTAAAAACTCATTGAGGAAATATTTTTTACAAACGTAAAACGATCCGTTTGATTTTAATATGATTGCATATTACATTTTGTGACAGATTCTTGCTTAAAAGTGCGTTTCTGGCGCAACATCTTTGGGCATTTTTTTCTGGCAGCGGTGACAGTACACAAACAGACTGGCTTTATCAGTCTCCTGACACAGATGCACCAGCCAACACTCAGATTGCCAGCCTTGTAATCTCACTAATAACACAACAGCTTGGCAAAAAATCATTTTCACCGACACTAATCACTGTCAATTCAAGCACAGATAGGGTGACTTGTTTTCTTCACCATTATAAAAGACAGTCAAAATGTGTTTGTATGCACAACTTAAGACTGACCCAGATAAAAGTAAAATGCTCAATTTTCCCAACTAATGATCCCGACTGACAAACTCTACTTTCAGTGTGATTTTTGTTGTTTGTTTGTGACAGAAAAAAAGCATTTCCAAGAACAGCAGGATTTTTTTTTTTCTTTTTTGACAAACAGCTGCTAGAACCAGACAGCCTTACAAACGCAGGTGAAACTACACTCAGTGTTTATTTTTCCTACCCATGAAAAAAGAGAAAATCCACCTAAAATAGCCTTTATGTCCACTATGTAAAACCTGTATTCACTGATTATTTTGGTCACTCGGCAGTGCAAACAAGCTGTAAACACAACACTAATATATTATCATGCCATTATTCACTTTCTACTTCTGGTTTCCAACAACTCCTGAGGGGAAAATATCTGCATCTTAAAACATCGAGCTGAAAGAAGCTGATAGTATGATTGATCTAAACTGACTTGTCATCAAGATCTGATATCTTCAGTGAGAATGGTAAATTCAAATTCTGTTTTAAGGTGGAATTGGCTTTAAAACAGGATCCTGCAGCAGCGGCGAGACTGCAGTTACATCATAGCAGTGACTCCAGCCTCTAAGCTAAGGGTCCATGTACACTGTTATTAGAGTGACACTGAACAACTCCCTCGTCGCCTGAATGGAGCCATTATGGAGGTCTGTGTTATGAGGAACTCATTCTGAGCTCTAATTGGCTGATTCCACCCAATGGCAAAACAAAGTAGTGAGCTGTCTCTGTGAGGACACACCCAGCAGCTGCTGAACTGACACACGATGGAGGACGGGACGGGGCGGGGCGGGGCGAGAACTGGCCCGATGGAGCCTCTAGTGATCAGCACCGCTCTGTGAACTTTAAAGAAGTGAAAAACTTGAAACTGAAAACAGCATACTGTGCCAGCTGACACATTGCTCTATAGAGGGCATTAAACATGATGAACAATCAGCACTCCCACAGTACCTAAATGCAAAGGGGACCTGCGCAGTCCTCATAATGGAGAATCGATTCAATAAATCATATAGTAATTCAGATTTCCTCCAAAGAATAGGGGACGCATGTCAGCTGGAAAACATGCCAAAAACAAGATGGGATTGCTTTTCCTCCATTGATGAGCTGCAATTAACAAGTCTTGATTCAGCGCAAGGGAATAATTTAGCTGGAAACCGCTTTTCCACGAAGCCGAGATGCCTCGTTGAGATGAACTGCCTGCCTCTAATGAGCAGGAGGGAGCCACTAACCAGGCATGTGAAATAAATGAATTACCCACACCACATGACAGCGTGCTTTTACTGAAAAAGGAAGTCAAGACAAATTGCTGCGCAGGTTGATCCAACCCATCAAAATATAAATATACATATATATATATATATATATATATATATATATATATATATATATATATATCACAGATTTATGGGGCTTTTACACCCAATAACACGTCACATTCTGAAAACTAGAGGAGTGCATTCAGAGTCCAGATGTGTGTCTGGGGGCTACTGTGACACAGGCTTGTTTTTAGCCTAGCTGATGACCAAAAATGCCATTTATCTATGACTATGATTTACTATAGGCTCATAAGGAATCATGCAAATAGTTACTTTGTAAAATAATGTGAATCACTGAACCCACGAGAGATCCTAAATGTGCACAAAAAATATTAGGCTAATGGATCCAGTAGTATGTCAGATTAGCTGCAGACAGTTATTTTTAAGTTATTTCAACAAGTGCAGTTTTTTATTATTTTGTACTGGTCAAAAATACTAAAATGAAAGTAACTTGTACTTTGAATATTTTATTAACCTTTTTACAGTAAATGCACCAGAGTTCATTAAAAACCAAACCAAACAGATCAGAAAGCACTGCTTTAAATCCGTGTGCCCGGTTCATAACATCACGTACTCAAGAAACCATCAGGGTTATTTTCCCAGACTTTAAAAATATCCGTCCACAACCACAGAAGACATGACACAACGGTTTCGCAGGCTGTGTAGTTGTATAATGGATGGAGTGCTCCTTTAATGTATGGCCACAGAGCATTGGTTCAGTTAATTAGTCTTTATTATGCAGCTTTTCCAAAATAAAATAGTAAATGATGGTTGATTGTTTGATTAAGACAACTTCTGAAATGTGAGTATTTGCTGCTTCTCTCCGTTTTATATCGTTGTAAACTGAATATATTTGGACTATTGGTGGGACAAAACAAGCAATTTAATGTCGCACCCTTAATCACACAATAAAAAAACCCAACAAAATAAACAATGAAAATACTTCATTACTTGCAACACTACTCTACTGTGTGTGTTGTGTTAAGTGTTCATTGGGTGTCCTGAAACGGCTCTTGCAAAGCACCTCTGGACAGATGTCTGGTGACTGTGTGCAGAGCATTAATGAAAAGTGCCTGTGTAGGCCTCTGTGTGCCTGGAATACTAATAAGCTGGTACACCTTCTCCATTAGGACATTAAAAGAACTTGAAGAGTACGAAAGATCACAGAGGAAAAAAATACACAAGGAAGTACGGAAGTTTTTATTTTTAAATGACCAATCGACGTAGGGACTGAGTTCTGCAGCAGTAACTTGCTCTAAAAATACTACTTCTTACATAACATGTTAGACCACCACCCTGTGCATGTCACAAAAACCGTGTTTTCACGGTGTGATCACAGTTTTTCACAAAACCAGAAGCAGCTACACCACAAGGCAATCCATCTTTTAGGATTAATCAAGTGAAAATATTGTTAATTTGCTGACATGTCCAGTAAACCAATGTGCCAAGTGAAGATTACATCAAATGATTTGTGGCCAATCTCTGGTTCACAGACATGATTCATCAATTCTTGGAGATAAACCAACAGCGGCGTCATCATTCATCAAGGGTTTACCGCCTTAGTATTATGTGTCCTAACTGGACACCACAATCAGACAGATTGACAGTATAAATTAATGTTTTCATACCTGCATCGGGAGGCTTGATGAGGTCCATGATGACTGAATCTGCTCCTTTGGTGTAGACGGTGATCTGGTCCGTCAGCGGGTGTCTCACGACCACAGACATGCGTTTCCTGGTGGAGTCGAAGCCCAGTGTGTGCAGCAGCTCAAAGCTCAACTTCCCCAGGTGGGGCAGCTCCACAGTCACCTGGTCAGGGAGGCGCCCGACGAGGGAGCACTTGTAGGCCCGGGCGGCGTAGACCAGCGCCGCCTCGTCGGGCGACTCGGCCTCGTAGCGCAGCTCGCCCTCCTTCAGGGTCCAGGCCGTCCCGTCGTAGCAGAGCGGCACAGGGCTGAAGGCGTGCTCCAGGCCACCGGATCGCTGCTCCTCATCCAACTTGGTAAGTGTGCTTTCTGCCGAGGGGGAGGACAGCATGCTGGAGCAGCCTTTGTTTGAGGAGCGGTTGGTGATGAGGCTGGAGGAGCTGCTGCTGTTGGAGCCTAAGGTCAGACGACTGGGGGTGAAGCGTTTGATGAAGTCTTCGATGGTCTTGACGGGGGACTTCAGCTCGAACCTCATCCGGACCTGGAGGACATGAAGAGACACAAAGGAACGGATGGTAACTGAGTCAATCACGCTAATACATTTGTCATTACTCTAAAAACTGTAAAAAATTACACTGAACAGGTCAGTTCATGGTGCAGAAGACTTCTGTTTTGATGAAAATGCTTCTTCTGGCTTCAATCCTTTCAACCAATCGTTCATCCCAAGGTGGTTCACAATAGCAGAGAGAGTGACTCACTTTGAGGGCTCTGGACAGTTCTCATATATATTTATAAATCATTCAGGTGCTAGTTTAGGCACAAAGCCATCATAATAAAATGTGAACAATTACACTAGCACAAAGGACAAACAAGCACAAACAACAAAACACAGAAAAAATAAAGGGGGAAAAAAAGACAGAAAGGGTGCTGTTCTGTGCAGAGTTTGTCTTATCAGATAACCTCCAACTAGAAACACAAAGAACACAAATACTGTGTCACAGCATAAAAGCCTAAGCTGAACAGATTTGTGCATCTGACTGGCAGGACATGTGAGGTGGTGCGCGCGGTGTGGCGAGGAGAGGATATCACCTCTCAACAGGACAACCACACCCAGGCTCACACAAAAACACAAAACACGGATATACAACCACGACTGGACTCGGCACATCAAAGATGCAGGCAGCAAAACAGAGAACGCTACGTGCAGAAGGAGACTTGAGTGATTATTTTGGAAGGTTTCTATGCTATTGAGATAGTGTTTTTCTTGGAAAAATAGGCAGATAGAAACTACCATCCGTATTTAAAAAAAAAAGAAAAGGAAATATGTGCAGGATTAGAGAGTTTTGGAAGGATATCAGAAGAATTAGTCCCTATCGGATCTCCCACTGATGCTCCCCGTCATACCTCTCACCCTTCTAGACATTAATCTTGTTTTAGAGCCAATTTCAGGAGCATGCTGACACAAAGGAAGTGTTTCAAAGACTTCAAACGAACAGTAAAAAAACCCCCGAAAACTTACAGACTCACAACACTTACGAAAGTTGTTAGTGTGATTTTCCGGGAGACGGTGCGCTGTAGTCTGTAGGAATCCTCAAAAGATATGATACCATATTTTTCTCACAAGATGAGATCATAAATGAGAAATATGTGGCCTTTTTTTTTTCTTTTTTTTTTTTGTGCTTGTGACCCATTAAAATGAACCGACGAAAGTATCCTGTCATAAAATATATCTTACACAGTACGGTACACTGAGCAGTAAATACAGTAGCAAGCTGGCAATGGCTGTCAACAACTAAAAACAACTAGACTTGCCAGAAGGCCACAGAGCCAGTCGGGGGCTCTTTGCAAACAGATAAAATGATAATGTCTTCTATTTGATTACAGCTGGAGACCTTCGTTGCATGTCATCCTCTCCATCTCGTTTTTTTTTTTTTTTTGCCACATCTCTACTGTCTAATAAAGTAGAGCAGGGGTTTCTGGTACAAGGAAAATAGTAGATTTACAGTTGTATATTTGATCTCATTAATTTCTAAATTGGCATGAAAGTCGTCCCCATATTGACCTGAAGGAGGTGACTCTTACCTTCTGCCTGGGCTGGTTGGGGGAGGACACCACCACCGTGTTGCAGATGGTTAGAGCGATGAAGAAATCAATGATGTCAGAGAGATCAGAGGGCAGCTGGGACACGGGCTGGCTGTGGAAGCGCATGAAGTCCATCTGACTGCTGCATTCATTGACTTTGTCTAGGAGCTGAGGGTCAGGGGTGATATCTTTCTCCTGCAGGACAGAGGAGGGTTTATCAGTAGAGAGCAGACAGCAGAGGGTACGAGGACATTGGGACAGTGAAGAGCACTGACCATAGGGCTGCTAAAGGCTGTGTGTTTAGACAGGATGCTGGCTCGCTTTGCCTCCGCCCTGCTGCCCGTCCTGCGGTGGGACTTGGTGCTCTGGGAGCGCAGCACCACCCGGGCGCTCTGGTGGCTGGTCACGCTGTCCCGTCTGGGCAGGGTGCCACCGTGAGACATGCACTCTTCTTCCTCAGAATCCATCTCTTGATACATAGCAAGTCTTCTAGCTGGATGACACACCGACGCACATCGTTAGGAGTGATTTAAAAAAATAAAATAACTGTTGTTGTACAGGGATTGTGCCATAGAGTAATGCTGGAGTGTCTCACCATTGGCATCATGGGAGTACTCCACTCCCGCCACAGTGCAGCGTCGAAACACCATCTTGTTGTCCGTCAGCGTGCCCGTCTTGTCAGAAAAGATGTATTGCATCTGGCCGAGATCCTCTGTGATATTAAGAGCTCTGCACTGCAGGTGAGAGTCTGTCTCCTCGTCGTACAGATCCATGTCCTGATGGATGAAGTACACTTGGCAGATCTTTACAATTTCAATTGACACGAAGAGAGAGATGGGTATCAGCACCTAGGAGAGGACAGAGTGTTTATTAGAAAAGAGGTACAGCTGGTTATCAGTTTTCCCAGCCTACTCTGTGAGGCATTTGCAGTAAATACATTTTATAGCAGTGAATCCCCCTGAAACTCCTTGTTCCCCTCGGGGGGTGTTGCTGCAGTAGTTTGGGGGGGTGAATGGAAGGATTGTGGAGTAGTTTGCCTAATCTTGAAAAACAGAAATAGCTAGCTAAATGTAAAAGATAAATGGTTGAAATAATTGGTTGTGTTAAGCACCTCTTCATCAGCACCACCATTTATTTCAATCATCCATTCGGTAGTGATATAGAGGTATAACTGACTAAACAGGGTGGGATCAACACCGTACAGCTTTTCATTCACTTTTTTCTAGGTCAAAATCTTCACAGTGCAAGTAATGATATACCAGTGTAATGGGTACGCGTTTGATTGTTGGTGTGGTCCCAAGTGGGACATTTTGAAGCAACATTTCTGGAAAGTAGTTCCAGAGAAATGAGTCATAGCTACTGGGAGGACAATTTAGTATGCACGCTCTGTCTGTGCCTGGGAGCTAACAGTCATGTGTTTATTTAAAAGTGCATCAAGCAATGTCTGGCAATACTGGAAGGTCTCCAACTACAAAACGGTTACTATTTGTAAAGGGAAACCAAAGTGCTAATCTTATACATATATATATATATATATATATATATATATATACACACACATCACTAACTTTCCATTCATCTCAAGTGTGACCTGACATCATGAGAACTAGCAGCAACACCTGACACGGTACAGGGTGACATTTTCTCTGACATTATTGCATGCAAAAAAAAAAAAAAAAAAGAATCAATAACTGTCAGTCACATGTTCTCATTTTGACTCATTTTCTTCACCACTTTTCCAGATATCATTTTAAGGTACAGATCTAGAGGTCACACACTGCAACAACTACAATTAATAATTTAATTCATAGCAATGCTTGTATACAGTGGTATAAAATTTGTTCACGTCTTTACGCAACTGTGTCTTTGTTTCTTTTTCAGCCTCTGCCCCGTTTTGTACCTGAAAGACGATGATCATAGTGAGGAAGAGATAAATAGCCGACATGATGGGCGATAAGTCTGTCCCCTCTGGACTGAGAACGTCAAACACAGGCCTCTTATCTCCGTACTGAAACATCCACAGCCCATGACCTGGAACAGCAACACCACAAGGTCAACTCAAATAAACACTGGAAGGAGAGGACAGAAATAAAAACAATAAACTCAATACAAAAGATTTTCTTTTTTCTCAATATTTCCAACACACGTTAACGTAACATAAACTGCTACGCACCGACAGCAGCGAACAGGCACATGACCAGCAGGATGATGACACACCAGAACACATCTACATTCATCTGTCTCTCCAGTTTACTGCGCTTGTAACGCGGGCCGTTGTTGTTCAGCATGGCTTTGGTCTCGTGACCTGCAAAGACACACGGCATTAGCAGCTCAGGGGTCCAAATGTGGAGCGTGGCAGGTGATAACACGGTCGTTTTGGGGGCCAACCTGCGTATATGACTATTCCCACAGCCTCCTCTGTGTTGCGGATGGTGCAGCCTCTAAGCAGCAGGTTTTCTTTGTAAAGTGCATCTCTTCTGCCACTTCGATGGGTTCTGTCAAAAGGTAGGCAACAAAAAAAATTACTGGACGTGCCAAGGCAAAATAAAACATAAATAAAAGACTGATAGGATTGAAAGAAATACGGTATCCCCCGAAAGACAGCATCAGTTTATTCTGCTGAGCGCCTCAATCGATCATGCTCCAAAGCGTCATGGTCTTCCCTCACCAGGAGCCCTTATCTCAGCATAAATTCCCCCTGATATAGAAGCACTGATCGTGCAAGCGCTCCGCACAAACCCCTTGGGTTTAGAGTCAGTCAGGCAATTCACTGCTTCATCGCGGACCCTTTAGATCACAGACGAGACTCGTCACGCTCATCTAGGATGTAGATGTCATACAAAGACTGCATACAGCTGTTAGCCAGCCCACCAAGAAAGTTCAAACCCCCTCTCAGAAAAAGCCTTTTCAACTAAAAGTGAGATGTATGTTGAGCTGTACTAAATGAGGGGGAAATGTGCCTGTTGTGGGGGAGAGCAGAGCTTTTAATGTCAGCCTTAATCCCATTACTAAATCAAGGATTACAAGTGTGTTAAACAACTCGTAACCTTTAGCTGGGAGCGGCGCTTAATCATCTCCGCCGTAGCTTCTTTCAAAGTCACGCAACTGTCAGCATGTTTACCAACAGGAAAGTTCATCCTTTGGCCTCTGACAGCAGTCAGGCTGACATGTCACCACATTTATAGATTAATGACAGTGTCCCTGAGCTCTGAGCAGCCGTAGTTCACACACATCTCGTCCTAGTTCATAGCTCACGCTGTTCGAGAAATTGATAACACTCTGAGACACAGAGTGCTTTCTCTCCCTGAAAGGTAGAGAGATTAGACTCGGTGCCATTGGCCATAATGTAATAAAACACTACTGAGACAACCCCCACCTCCACCCCCACCCTCACCCTCACCTCCGCCGCTGTGCCCAGGGCTCCACTGTAGCCTGGCAACTGAATACCTGCAGCATCTGGTCTCCTTCTGAGCAAAGAATAAATGTCATAATCATGTGAATGCAGGTCAGCCTGACTGCTTTACCATAAACTCTCATCTTTTACCTGACACAAACTTACCCAACACGTATCACCGTGGAGACTCAATAAAAAGACTGTGGAGAGACACTAGGCACAAATCCAGGCTACTGAACCAGGCCCTGCTCCCGATGAGCCCGCTGTGTTCTGATTGGTTAGTAGTAAGAGTTCTTTTCTTTTTTCTGTTCTTCACACAAACGCATCCTTGACATGTTTAAGTCTCAATCCGATCCGAAATATAAACAAGCGGACGGCATGAACAACACGTGGAACTTCCTTAGCAACGGAGGCAACAGAACAGCCGGTCTGAACGAACAATCTGATGTCATCGCGATGAGGAAGCAGAGGTCACATGGCAAACAAAGCATTCAGAACAGGCTTTATTTAACACAACATCCAACATAGACACCTGACATTATAATGGTATGAAATTAACAATATCATAAAAAGCCTGATATATCCCTTTTAAAAACGTTTGTATCTGATGGTCTATTTGTCAAACCCAGCTGCGACCACATCCTAAGAAGGCAAATTCTAATCCTGACTTGGAAAAACTGTTCAATCATATCATAATTATGAGTTGGTAAATCCTGGCTCGTAAACAAAAACCGCACTTTCACATAATTTCCATTTTGGAGCTAAACATTACTCAAAATGTCACTAAGACACAAAAATGAAAATGTGAGACATGTAATGTGAGTTAACGAATAAGAAAGCTTATCACCGCCACCACATACCATACAGAACTGACCACACAAGATAATACTCACATGTAGCCTCTGAATCTGTTCAGGTCATTGTTGGGCTTTTCACATTCAATTATGCTGTTGTACTTTGAGGGGTCAAAATCACAATCCTGCAAACAGACAACAAACAGCTCGTTATTCAGGCGGTGACGGGTCCCGACCACATGGTGCTCATTTCCGTCTTCATAAAACATTTGCAAAGCTGATTTTTGAACATTTTGAAACCTGCATTGTTTACACCCATGTTTATAAACTAGCACTCTTCTTCTTCTCTGCCTTTTGCTACATTTATTGACACATTACTGCCACCTGGAGATCAGTGGAATTATGTGAAACCAAAAAAAACAGGGACCCACTTGAAAGAAAAACTCTCTCTCTCTCTCTATATATATATATATATATATATATATATTTTAAAAGAAACCAGATCAACTTTTTGCAAAGTAAAAACTTTATCAAATGATTAGCAAATTTTTCAAATGTCATCAATCAATCAAAGTAAACAAAAAAAAAGCACACCACACTGTGGGTAATTATGTGGGTATTTGCTTGTTTCTGATTGGCTGTAGGCTGAGAACTTGTGTAACCATAGTGACATACTAAAACCTCCCTGATTTTTTTTTTTTTTGCTATCAAAGTTTTGTAGTGTTTGGTAGCCATCTCACCAGGTCGAAGAAGCTGCGGACGACCTGCCTCTGCTTGAGGTTGGTCTCTCCGTCCAGTGTGGCGGTCTCAATGTGGCACAAGCGGTCCGGGTCACTGGAGCTCAGCAGCAGAACGTCGGCCGGGAGGATCTCGTTACATCGCAGCCTGATGAAGTCCCCCACCCGCACCTCCTTCCAGTACTTCTCCACATAGCGTCTCTCGACTCTGCCAGAACAATGACAGGGCAAACAGCTGGCATAAGCTGCAGGATAAGAGACGTGGACCTATTGTTTTCAATAATTGGTGGTTCTATAAACAGAAACGTCAGCTCGACTTCCATAAATCTGTATGCACAGCCTGTTTGTTGATGTTAAAGCTAAACCATCTCCCAAATTCTGCCTAGACAAACATATTTCTCTGGACGTCTTACTCAATATGTCCATCAAAATCCATAAATCTCCGGGGCAAAGAGCAACACATTTAAAGCATGACATGTCCAACGTAGAATTTGATGTCAGGAATGTAGTTCAGCATAATGTAACACAGTAAATATACACAGGATTACAGTTTTTAACAACTGATGAACAATCCCACTCAAAGATTTTCAGAGTGATTGTTTTCATCTCAAAATGACTTGATGGTGTTACGGTAGGATATTGTACATGATGTCACTATTCTGTGCAGAACTCGCTGTACTCTCGACCATTAACGTGCACAAACACTCATGGATGGATAATAACACTGAGAAACGGTAACCAGGGTTCATTTCTGACCAATTTGATATTCCTGGTAGCACGCTATAAACAGTTCAAGTAAAAAAAAAACTTAAAAAAACAAAACAACAACAGTTATTTATTCATAACAACCCCTTGCTGACATTAATGACCCACATCGGCGTACATAAAAACATTCCTTTCCTTGAATTCTGTCACTGAAATGCACTGTGGCGTCAGCATGAAAATGAGTTTTCCCAATGCACGTTATGTTCCTGACTGGACAAAGCGATGGTGAGCAGAACAACAATCTATCAACGCGGAACAGGAGTAAACTAAAAACATGTCGGTGACATTTCCTACTTTTGCATTGCCTGAAAATGAATCAATATCCTGAGGATGAAGAATAAACCTGCCAAAGTCCAGAGGCCAAAAAACAATACAATGACAAGAATTTCATCTGTAGGGCGGGATTGGCCGTGGAGAATAAAGAAAATGCTCTCATTGTGGGTCTAGATTTTTTAAAAAAAAGCATGTTATGAGGATTTAGATTGTAAGACTATTGTCTGATCCTTTCCGGAGCAGAAGGTGGTGGTAAAACACAGATAAACTGGATGCCAGCCGCCATAAAACAAGCAGAAGGTTCTGCTATCATGACCCACTTGCCTCATCTGTACTTTATGGTGCATTACATTTGAACCTGAAAGTCGAAAAGATCGAAAGGTCGGATTTCCGACTCTGAAAGTCAGAAGAACCTCACCAACCTTGACCTCAAAATCCAAGATGGCTGCTCTGCACATCGTCTAATTGAAAGCTGTGGTAACATACTGTATATGAGCTCTTCTCTCTTATATCAGTTCTACACAGCTCTGTCTCTTCTATTCTTGTATATGCAATATACTGCGTATACGTTGGTATCACCTGGCATTGCTAACCGTGACTAACCTGACTAGAACTCAGTTTTCCTGTTCGACTCAGCAACGCAGCATTAGCTCTTCAACATTGAGTCGGATGGCAACAAGCGAGAAACAATGGATGAAAAAAAAAAAAAAAAGGTGGTGAGTGGAAAGTTCAGCTTCAAAGCCCGTCGACAAGACCGAGTTACGTGTAGTTGTTCCCACCGGAGTACATCTAGTCTTAAATACCATTCGTTAGCAAAGCACACGGCTAATGCTAATACAGGCAGCCTCGTTAGCCTCGAACCATCCTGCCTGCAGCGAGGGAAGCCCATGGACAAACCCAAAGCAGCAAAAAGCTGAATGTGTGGCTACAGCTTACGGGCCAGTTAACATACTGTGACGGAGGGTCTGCATGAAATAATTCTGCGAAAGTAATCTTCTTTCTAATACCCCGTTCTCACCGTTTCCTGCTCACTTTATGTATTGTTTTTTTTTTTTATTATTTATCCTGTTTTTATCCCACAGCAAGGGGATGTTTTTGTGAGCCTTTATTTTTCCCATGTGAGGCTGGACATAATTACATTGTGTGATTTGCTTTTGAAGTGAAGGGATCCAGGGAGCGATCAGTACTGAAGTAATGGAAAATACTAGCTGGCCAGTTTGCCCATCTGTTGCCTGTTGGGCATGACTTTACCATAAGTTATGATTTGAGCTCGCATATTGATAAGATTATTAACACTTTATGATACATTTAAACAGTTAAGCAATGTTTGATTTATTTGCAAGTGACTATATATAAAAAAATCTCTCTCTCTCTCTGTATGTATATATATATATATATATATTCTGTATGGTGTGTAGTGACAATAAGTCAAACACATGTTTGAGTAGAGCGGGACTTTAAATAAGTTCAACATTTTTTAGATGTTTTCAGTTTTCTACTTGTGTGCCGAGTACATGTGCTGCTATTCTGGAGAAAGATATTTCTTATTTAAAAAAATAAAGTAGAAATATACACGGTTGTGAATATTAAAATATTAATAGCACAAAATAAAATGCATACGAAATCCTCAAACTGTTTTACAAAGTGTCAGTCAATAAATGCAGACTCCCCGACGGGGGAAACATACCATTCATTTTATATGCATGAATCTAACACGCACGTGGTTTTTGTTATCTTTGCCTTTACACGTTATTAAATGTACACAACCCACTGTAACCATAACATACCAAGACAGTGCGTCTATGAATACTATGGCTGTTGGAAACACCCAGAGTGCTTTTCTTTCTTACTGGTGATCTTTGTTTAAAATGTTAAAGGCACTGCTGCTGTAACACTTTACTGTTAGAAATGGAGCTCAACAGTCCTGTTATGTTTGTATTCAGGGATTTCTAATTGCTATAATATGCTTCATTACTTTAACATTTATACCAATGAAAAGAGATAATCCAATCTGCACAACAGGAGTGTGATAAAACGTCCTGGAACAGCCTGATGATAGTGAATTATTTCTACACTCTACTGGCTGTCAAAGGTCTGTCCTCGAGTGTTGCTTGAATGTGAAATTAATCTTCCTTTCTTGTCAATTCTTCGTACAAGACAACAAAACAAATATGATAAAGAGAGCAGTGAAAAAGTGGCCCACAAACATCACTACTTAATTATCCGGTTATGGAGGGATATTCCAGCTTAGATGGACAAAAACGCGATAAACCGGACGTTCGTTGACCTGGAGTCCGTATAGTTTCTTGGCAGCGGACTGAACTTAATTTACAAGAGTAAATGTGTGATTTGCTCGTCTATGTGTACATCTTCATTTAGTATGAATCCTCTGAAATTAATCTGTCAGGACAAACAGGAAGAAACATGTTCCCATTAGTCATACTTTGTAAATATTAGCATTTCAGATAAAAATGGAATTTCTCATATTGTAAATACAACCTCCCTGTACTTTGTCACGTGAAAAAAGTGCTCGTCTGAAGATGAAACGCATCCACGTGTGTGTGTGTGTGTGTGGTGTGAAGCTCACCAGAGGAATAAATCGATGGACGGTTTAAAGCAAACTGTGTAGTTAACCTTGAGACGACAACAACAACAACAACAACAACAACAAAAATGCAGCAGGTATGTCAAGTCAAATCAACTGTTGCCAGGTTCAGAAAAGGGAATGTTTTGCACAATATCACCACAGCAGAAGAAAACTCGATTATGTCCAAACTTGACAGAACAACTTGGGGTCAAGATTACGGTAAAACTGCGGAGCCACTAAACACTGAGCCTTTTGATTACCATGAATTATGCTCTGTACATGGACGACAGTGCCGCTTTTCATTAGCAAAATACACTGTGCACACATGAAGTCAAGAAAACAGTGAGTAGTAGAGAAAACTGGGACCAGGTTGTCAGGTAACATATGACAAGATGACAACACCTGTATTAAAAGGTTTTCTAGAGTTGTGGATTCCACATGTGATATGCATCATGTGTTTTAATCTGAGGCCTGTATGTCCACCCCCCACCCCATATGATGAATAAAGCCTACACACACAGACTGACAGCTCGCTTCATGCATGAAGGCCCAGTTAGCAAAGTCAAGAAAATGTCCCCTTCTAGACTCTGAATGTGTGCAAGATGCATTAGAGAAGGACACTTTGTACCGTGAAAACACTGATGGAAAAAAACAACTAAACACACACACACACACACGGTTTGACTGCAGCATCTGCCAGTGTTTAGGCCCCAACTTACCTGCTGTAGACCAGACAATCCATGTGATTGATTTCTTTATCCGACCTGTGTCTTCTGTAGTCCTCCCAAAGGTCTTTGATGGCAGTGACAGATAAAATGAAAACTACAGGAGCCAGAGCCAGTTCTGGCTGAAACGCATTGACAACTGGGACAAAATTCAGCAAAGCGATGAACACAAAGTAAACATTGGCGAACCTATGAAACTGTTCAAAAAGGTTCTTTGGCAGGAAAGACAGCACAGTGTATTTGGTGGTCTTGATCTTGTTGTTTGCATAGTGTCGGTTTGGGTTTTCGTCCCCTTTTTTGGCGTAATCGTATAGTATGTTTGCGTGGACGGTCCTGGTTTTGTTCTCCTTGCTCTTCTTCTTTCTTTGCTTTTTCACTTTCGCAGCTTTAGCCATCCCGGTGTCTTCGCTCCGGCGCGCCATAACCAGCCCCGCTTCAAACTTTCCCCACAGTTTTAAGGTTTTCGTGTCCTCTCACACAAAGCAACACAAAAAGTGCTCAGCTATGTTATCATTCTTTAAACTTTGCGGAGAAGAAGTCCGTCAGTCGTTTAGTCACACAAACAGCTCTCTCTCTTTTTTTCCATGTCGACTTCTCTTTTCGCCAGTCAGAGGAAAACTTTTGCTTGTTTAGCTTCTCCTTTTTTCCCCTGCTGCTGGGAAGGATGCTGAGATAGTAGGCATGCCTTGGACAGTCCCCCCGCAGCTCGGCGGATGATTTATAAATCATGCGGATGCGTCTCAGCCGCGAGTCTCCGGCTGCTGATATGTGCGCAGAGCAGCGGATGCGCGCAGCTTGCGCAACACTAGGACGTCCGTTAGCGGGTCAGGGGTCGCACTCCTGTGGAAATCTGACCCACTGGCCCCTCCTATGTTGCCCCTCCTCGATCCAACCTGGAGGTTTTTTTTGTGCCTCCAAGTGCCACGCGGTGTTATTGGAGTTTACTCTGTCCCACAGGAAGCAGACACATATCGATGTATAGAAGTTTGTTTTTATACACGAGTAACACAGTATGCGTTGAGAGAGGAGGAATCACCCGTTAGCTGCCCCGGTCTGGAATGTGGGACACTTTATGACGTAGTTAAAGTAGTAACAACAACAACAACAAAACAACAACAACATATCATTACTACAAGTATTAATACTTGTTAATACAGTTATTATTGTTGTCAGTTTTTGTTGTTTTCTGTATTCTATTTATTATTATTTATGTATTTTAGTTGTTTGTTAAAACATTTTTTTAATTATTATTTTTGATGAATTTTAGACAAGTGAGCACTTATTTGTTTATAGCTTGATAAAATAAAGAAGAAGGGTCAGGTTATGCCTACTTTGTGAAAAAGTGTCAGCCGTGTTCATTTTCTCTGCTAGCTCACCGGGAGAACTGGCAAAACAACAACAACAACAACAACAACAACAACATTTCGTACATGTTCTGTCAGCCTATATCTGCTCATTCACATTGTTCACATTAAACCCACAATAACTCATTGTAAACTAGCTCTATAGTTAGCTACTAGCTAACCAGCTGGTGACGAAAGTTGCTTCTCCATCTTTATTGTGCCACTGAAGAAGATTTTGCTGAGGAGTTAAGAGGAGAGACAAAACAACTAACATGACACAGAATATAACACCTACACTGTTCGGTTGCTAAAAACTCGTCTTTAAATGAATCCTAACGTAGTTGCATGTCTGCTCAGTGTGTATAAGGGTGATTCCTGTAACACGTTAACTATATATCCCGGTATGTGGTGGCTGTAAACTAATGTTTAGATGTTTTTTCTGCCCCCTAGAGGCCAAAAACAGATGAATGCAGCTTTAAGTCAGAATTTAGTCTGAAAACTCTCCTTCGGTGGGGGCGTGTTGTTTTAGTTGCTAGTGATAGAGATCCAGTGTGCTTTTGCATGTATTTCATTGGCTGACGTAACGAGTGATTAGGTTCCACTTTTGTTAAAAGCTGAGGATGTATAGGACCTTTATGGAGGGTGGGCGTACGTAGGATATAGGCCATTATGAACACAGATACACTTTATATCTGTGGACTGTGTATATACTGTACAGGTGTCAATTGTGTTATGCATTTGCAGATTTTAAAAAAAAGTAAGTAACTTGAACACTTGTCTTTTTGATGTTTATTATAGTATACACACCTTTAGCCCAATAAAGCTAAAATGTAATGAGAACCTTATGCTGCTGCCTTTAAACAGTTGCTTTTATTGCTAGGTCACCATTTCAAAGAAAGTCCCATTCAGTCTTAAAAACGCTGCCCAGTCTCAGTATGCGGTGGTATGTTGTGAGAAGACATATGTGAAGATAACATGGACTTATGAGCCCTGTAATACACTGAATGAACATGAGACTCATAGCTCTGAAATAGCACCTCCAGACACAGACTGGGCACTTAGCCGGCAGGTTTCCCAGAGGAGATAAATCAAAGACCTATCCCAGAGCAGTCTACAGCAATTTGCTCCAGGAGCATCCAGCTGCTGGGCTAAAAACTAATGGCTGATTGCACACTGTGGCATCTTGGCATAGAGAACAATTCAATTTCCTTGTGATGAATGACCTGTGAGGTGGATCTGAGACAAGAGGCCTGCTCTGGCCTGAAAAAGCCAGCTATTGCACTGCGTAAATAAGAAAGAATATAAGGAAAAAAAGGAAATCAGGTTGTGCTTCTCAACAGAAAATAAGATCATCCCATACTTTTGCTTCTTTTTTTTTTTGGAAAACAGTTTTGTGATCCAGTTCAATTTGTTTTCTGAAGGACACATGTCACAGGTCGTCTATAGTGTGAGGCTGCCGCATGTAGGCTGATACATGTGGCAGAGTTGGTGTTACAATAAGTGTAAATATTAGATAACTTCTTGTCTGATTGTGAACATGGAGGTAAAACATTTAACAAATGTAAATAATTGTATTGTTTATTCTTGGCTTACACAAAACATGGCTTTATCACAGTAATGCATATTAAAAACTCATTCAGGGTCTCCATGGCGACAAGAGATGGCATGGGAGAAGCCATCTTTTCTCTTTTAATACCACTTCACTCTCCCTCTGTGTTCACTTTGATTTCATCCCAGTGTCCTTTAATGTAACATGAAAAAATACATCAGCAGGAATCCCCCCCATCCCACCCCCAGAATGACACCCATATGCTGTTTGTTTTTGGTTTCTGTTTGAAACTTTTCATTTTGGGCTCTATGGATGCATTAGGGAAACTTTCAACATATTTCTAAATCCCGGCTATGGCCCTGCTCAGACACTGTATGAATGTGTGTAATAGTCTAAGAGGTCTGCAGTAAGATTTTCAGAAGCTTTCAACATCCTCTCAGAGATTTTGGATTTGAATATTTCATGCAAAACATAACTGTCATGTATCACACAATCGTATATATACAAATATATTGGTTATAAAAGTAACTTAAGAAAATGAATTGTATGCTTAAAAACATAAGACTGGGTTAACAATCGATTAGAGCTATTGGAGAAAATGGCAAACATTTAAAACCAATCTGTGTAAGTATTTTAAGTGGTACAGTAGTCTTTTTAAGATGTTGGGGTTGTAGGTTAAATATAGAAAAATAAACCTCCCCTGGCAATAAAAAAACAAAACAAAAAACACAACAGAGCTGCAATTCATCCTCTTTCACAGACAGCAAACAACCTGCCAGAAGAGGGCATGATACTCCAAACAGTACACACACTTGGTGCTTCACTGCTCCCAGTGCAATGTCTCAACTACTATATGTGTGTGTGTGTCTGTGTGTGTGTGTGAGTGGGTGCAGAGAAAGGAACGTTATAAATGGGCCTGCTGTAGGTTTTATATGACGTGACATATTCAATCGTAGTTCTTCGTTTTATTGTATTGTTCACTCCCGGATTGTATTAAGTCAAACCTCAATAAAGTCAGTGAGAAGTCTGATCTGATGACGACAACATTGTGAATATGAACTAAAGAGTGAATTTGATGAAATTGCATAGGAGCGTTCAGATCACACCCGCAGGTTATCAGAAGAGGGACAGTTCACATTTCTTCACTCGTGAAACATCTGACCATGACAAATTAAGAGACTGGGACATGAATTATTTGACTGGGAGGGCTCTGAAACCAGACGTCTATACTGAGAATAGCATACGCCTGTTGCCTAGAGACAGTGAGATGTTTTTGGCACCTCAGTTTCTCTGAAGTGATCTGTAGGTGTTACCAAACCACGAGGAAGCCATAAATATAAATGCAAAGACAGATAATTATCTCCAACTCCTATCACATCTCATAGCAAAGTAAGACTTTATGGGTGGAAAAGAGGAAACAACATGCCTACAGCTGGGAAATATGATTCTAATATCTGCATATCATATCATCTAATATCTAATAACTGCTCTTCTATTTGAATCTGGGTGAGTCAAAATGTCAAAATGACACAATGAAAGAGGTCTTGAATAGATTTATCACACTTCCATTAGCGGCCTCACAATCATATTCATATTGAACCTCAAGTATCTAAATCAGGCCGGACAGAAAATTAAAAAAAAACAAGTTAGCAGCAAGTCATACAGTTACTGCACACACAGTGGCTACACATCAAAATTCATGTTGGCATCTAAACAAAACAGCTGGTACTGTTTAGCCGGTACAACAACAATGCTCATCATCAACTTCCTGACGATCCATCCAAAGATATTTCGGTCTGAACCAAAGAGGTGGATCAGCCGACGTTTCCATCCATACAGTCTGACGCTATCTGTTTTTAGGATATGTGTGTGTCTCAAAATAAGGCTATAGACAGCCCCCCTTACCTCTGAGCTCTATTATATTTACCGGGATCACTGCCCTCAATCTGCTCTGCTCTCAGTTCCATTTAAAATGAGCTGAGCATGTAAACAAATATCATTTCAGATGATTTTCCTCTCGGTAAAAAAAAAAAGAGGAACAATTCCAGATTTGTTTCAGACTGATAATATTTGATGCTTTTTCAGAGTAACTATCAAAGTTTGATTGCTTGTAACACAAAACTATAACTAGTAATATACTTTGCAAAATAGCTGCAATTGAGAAAAAAGAACAATGGGATAGAAATTTTAAACATTATGTATAACCTCAAATCAGACGGATAAATGATGAGACTGTTTTATAGTGTTCAGTCAGTCATGTGCAGTCTGCTAGAGGTTTGTGCATTATGAAACGGTTAGAACAGCTGTGGAAAACGTCTTATTTGGGTCCTGATTAAATCCGGGACGAGAGGACAATGTCACCTCTTGTCAGGGTACTCATTTGAACAGATCATTCTAATTTTAGTCAATAAGATAACTGGCCCGGGACTTTACAAGCCCTCTGTTAGTTTGAATACTGGATAAACACTGAGAGGACAATTGTGTGGTTCTGCTGTTAGCTGAGGTCGGCACTCCCAGGGTCGACACTTAGGCCTCCAAACCCAGACAACGACCAAGATTCAGAAGAAGAGAGGCTCACACTTCTGACAAATCTAGCAGAAAAGGAGATCATTTAGGTCTTTGTGATGATTGACATGACTGCTTACCCTAGCAAGAAGCTCAGATAGTCCCGAGGACTTGCTGGAGCTAGAGCATCTATTCTCTCTAGTCCTGGTTCAGCTCTGCTTTTCCCCACAGCTGGCAGGATCTGGTCAACCCACAAACAGAAGGGACATGTGTGCTTTCCAATTAAGAGCAGAAAGGGCACTTTGAGGACATCACCTTGCTGCTGGCTTTCAAAAAAATGTGACTCCGAGTCCATTCTGTAACGGGGACCTTTTTTGGCCAATTAAAAAGAGTCTTTGCAACAGAATCTCTATTTGTGTTGTGTGACTTTCTGCATAGCTGCATCCTTCAAAGTCTAATGAGCCTAAAAGAATGATGCCTAAATGTGTTTTCAGACCGCAGGAACATTTTGTGTCCAAGCTGTCAGGGAAAAAAATATGAAATAGATTGGGGACATAGGGGGACCTCCCTGTCTAATAACCAGCTTGAACTAGTTTAAGCTCTCACTGGGGGTATATGAGGACAGTAGACTCAGCTGCTCCGACACCCTCATACTCCTCCTATAGGAAACCGTGTAGAACTTGACTCTGGCTTTTTCCAAATCCTCAGCGTATGTAGAAAAGGACAAACAAGCTTTCATGACCTTTTATTATCCGCGAACGCACAAAAAAAGAGGGATCTTCATCAAAATCTTCATGTAGCTGTAGACTTTCTCATCTGTGGGACCCACCCGCACCTTCTTAGGATGCCACATTACCAACACCTACTCATTTTCAACCAAATTGTCCCCAAATTGCTCTGGGAAACAGGAGAAGCTTGTTTGTAAAATTAGCGTTGGAATTATCACAAACATAGACTTCCACCGGGCATTACCAGCACGCCCCTCAGGCGCTGGCGGAGAGTCTGATTAACAGCACGACATTAACTTTAATAAAGTCAGAGACTTCTTCTGGGTTCCTCGGGGTGCTACAGATGTAGTAGCGTGCTTTTATCAGCAAACACGAGTGCACAGCAGCATTAGGCGAAAGCTCGTGTACGAAGAGTGCGGGGGTCTGATTGGTGTTTAATGAGAAAAGCTCATTGAATGAACATTTCCCGTGAGACTTTGCAAAGTGAATATTAGTCTGCTCAATTAAGGAAAAAACATCTTGCCATTTTTGATGTATACTAGTTTAAAATTAGTATCTCCCTTAGCTATGACCGAACATCCTAATTTTACTTCCTGTACCTCGGAGAATGTGGGCTGTTAAGACACAGAAGTGCTAAACTTGTAACTTTAAAGGAAGTTTATCGACACGCTGACGTCTAGATTAAGGATATAAACAAACTAGTACTTCAGATCTTATTTGACTTACTAGAAGTATTGATGCTAATGAGCCGCCAATTGTACATGCAAGTTTTGTTTTTGTTTTTTTTCCTCTCACGAAAACCCATACTGCTTAATTATTCACAACGCTTCTGTTTTGTTATTACTGTTGATCCATAGCACACGAGCAAACACCAGTCACTCTCTGCCGTGCGCGCACAATCTCGTTATCAAAGGATTTAGCTGATTGCCTCTTGAATGTATAATGCACTCAGAAGTTCACTGTGCAGAGGCCCAAATAAATCAAAGTAATTAACTCAATAATTGATTTGATGAATTTCCCTGCAAAATGAAAGGGTTTTTATGCTACATCTGCAGAAATGTGCAGCTGGTGGGGCTTGGGGGAAATCACACAGAAAAAAAAAAAAAAAAAAAAAAAGATCTTGCATAAACAATCGGCACATTGTGCCAGAGGGGGTAAGTCACTTTTAATTACAACACACTGGAATCTACAGCTATGATAGGACCCCTTTAATTAATGATTGAGTGAGTGAGTGGTGGATACATGCCTGTCAGATGTGAAATATTAAAACAGAGATTTGACATCACCTTCTGTCAAGCAGATAATGATCATTCTCAAAATGTGATTTTTCCTACAACGAGCCTCTTCTTAATAATTATAACCGTAGATGCACACAGCCTTCCCTTAATGATTATTTGTGCTGCTTCTGGAAAGACGGTTTAATGGTTTTTATACACATTCTGTATTATCAAAAACCTCTTATGGCATTAATATTAATCTAATCTGATTTATGACCAAATACCTACAATACTGTCATTCCCAAAAGTTAGCATGCTAACACGGTAAACTTAAGATGGTAAACATGCCTGTTAAACATGAGCATTGTTAGCATTGTTAGCATGCTGACTTTAGCATTTAACTCAAAGCCATGCTGTGGCTAAGTGCAGCATAAAAGCTAAAAAGCATGAAAAAGAAAACATACAGTGAATAGCATCTACAGTAGTCTTCCCCCCCATGCTACCCGTAATGAATAAACATTGTGCTGTGATGAATTGAAATGTTACTTTAATGTAAAATAGCCGGCGTCCATTGCTGAATCCCAAGACATTGTTGAGTGACTTGAATCAATATTTAATTCCAAATTAACAGCAGTTTGTTCTTGGGGCAGCAATTGATTTCATAGGCCCGAGGAAGAGTTATTGCACACAAATCATTAAAAATTATTTGCTGACCCATTGGGGAAAGGTATTTGGGACGTATGAGACATTGTAGTGACTTTCTGTTTGCGTGGTAAGAAAGCGAAAAAACGTAAAGCCTGGATATCAAGAGTGTTAGATCCTGAAGGTAGAAAGACAAAAAAAAAAAAGGTATTATTCACCACCAATCAGCCGACAATTGATATATTCATAACGAGGTTTGTGAATTTCACCCACTGGCTGTGTAGTGGGATTAATAATTCAAACTAATTTCATTTGTAATTTTCTAATCTTATAGGTAAACTATATATTAAAAAAAAATTGATGAAGTGAAACGTCGGCCTGAATGTTTGAGAGCTCACCACACTTGTACATGCATACGTGTATATGTTAAACACATTAACAAATAGAGCAATTAAGTAATTAAGCACATTTGGAAACTCTGAGGGGGGTGTATTGTGGTGTAATCTCACGGGAGTACTGTCGTTATGGTTAATCTAACATAAAACTGCACGATCTCACTATAGATCACACAGATGATGGAAGCTCTCCATTTTGAATGTCAGCGTAATGAGTGGAAAATCCATACTTCTGATCAGGGACAGTCTGTAAGAGGCCGTTGAGATCATAAATCACAACTATAACCCTGATACTTAAGTTATACTCTCCCTTCCATTATAGTATATACAAGAATATTTAAGTATGACATGAGTATACCACAGCTGTTTGTGAGAAATAATACAGTATTTTCATGTTTTCATTAGCTTATGGCCTTATAGACAGAGAGAAGAGAGGCTACAGTAGTGTTTATGAGTTGAGTTTATGAAGTTGTGTATCATTTTTTATCTAAATTACCTCTCTGGGTCTCTTGCTGCTTTAATCACTGTTCGGGTCCCAGTGCTCTCTGCAATTAATGACAGATAAAATGCAGATAAAACACATTAAATAATACGATCTGTGGTCAGGTAACCATTGGTGCAACTAACATATTTATGTAGCAGCCTACAAACAGCAATTGCACCATAACCTTGCAGACGTTAGTAGAAAATGAAGCAGCAGAAAATGTTATATTGTAAAGACTTGAAAAAGACTTTGTTGCTGAAACACTGACAATACTAATAAATCATAGTGTCGAGGCTACCAATTGCGTCAGTGTTTTTTTTCCGGCCACAGTCAGCATGTCTTGCCCTGCTCTCCATCTGTGGTTTCTGTACAGCAGCTACAATGTCACATAATGCTTCCTGTGCATTGTGTTAAAGTGCATAAAACAGTGATGACTGAGCCACAGTGATGCAGAGCTTGCTTTAGTAAAGTAAAAAAAAACAAAAAAAAAACACTCTGAAACAAAAAGGCAGTCAAGACATAAAAGTCTTACCCAATGAGACACATGCATGCAGGTGTAAATGCAGTAGTAGTACTCTAGGCTACATGCTAACCAGTGTGCACCATTTACTGCAGGAATCAAAGCTGCTGAGAGACATCAATGTAAACTGACCATTGCTGCACTGATCTGATCAGGCACCACAGCAATCAGTGATAAGGCAAACCATACCACTGCATCAACATGCATAATGTAGCAATATTATAATAAAACTCATTTTACAGGACATTTATTGGCATAAAGTCATTGATTAATGTCTGATTTATGAGCCAAAGAGCATATCCTGCATTCATTTTCCTTTCTCCCCGTTCACTGTGCTCTCCTCCTTCTGTTCTTCACTTTAATTCCTAATAGGCAACGGAGTTTGGCATACTCAGCAGAAAAAGCCAACTCTGGGTCGTTGTGTTGTGTCATGTAAGGCGGAGACACCTACACAAGTTTCAAAGTGTTACATGTTAAACAGACACACAAAAAAATGTTTTATCGTGAGTATTATATGCAGGTCTATAATTATAATACTCACTTTTGCTGGACAGGGATGTCCGTAGCTGATTTGTGAAGGAAATCATTCAGACACATGAAACTGTCTGCTGACAGCAACCACGAGTATCTGCATTTCCCCCATATGAGACGTGTGTTCGAGCTTCCTCACATCTCTTCTAACATCACAATTCCTCAGAGGAAGCAACGTGCTTTTGATACACTAACCTCTGTAAAGACTGGGTTTGACTGGGACACACATCTCAGAGGAGAAGAAGAAGAAAAGAAGCTCTGCCAGTTGTAGATATCTGCTTGAGGAGTCATAAACAAGTCATTTCATTAAAAGGATTGTGTTTTGTGTTTTTAAAAGTCAGCCGATCGGGCAGAAGTGAACACTGTCAAAGTCAGCATTGACATCGGATGGCTCAGTTTGCTCTGGATGGGCCTGCTGCTGCAGTGGAGAAGAAGCCATCTGATCAGAGGTGTGAATCAGAGCTCTATTGAAATCAAAATGCTTCATCATTGTTGTAGTTTAGAACCAAACACCTTTTCTTTTCTTTCTTTTTTCTTTTTTCTTTTTTAATCAAGGAATCTGCTATTTTTCAATTTTCCACAATTGTTCATCCTCCGTACGGATGATTGAAATGGGAGTTTGAGTTTCATACCAATCTGAGCTGTAGAGGCGCTTTAACTGTGAGTCAGGGAATATTGTTTAGGTGAAAAATCACTTTCAGAAAAAGGGACGCTCACAACTCATACATACATATATGGCTGTATGTAAACATACAGTTACAATTCTCTAGCTGATATATTTTGAATATTTAGCTCAGAAAGAAATATATATATATAAATATTAAAATCTAAATCTAACATGCAAACGTCTCAACATGATAATTGCCGTGTAAACTCTCTTTTTTAGATTTCTATAAATTGAACCCTGAGGTCAAGTGGTGCTGCGGGAGAAGTGAGGGCTTGCAGTGTCAGTGCCGGCCCGGAGAAATCAGGTGAACACAGCATATGTACAGTTATCTTATTAATTTTAAAAGGCTTTCTGGGCGTCCTGCCAGCTCTGATGGAGTATGTCAAGGTAGCGGTGCATCATAGAGCTAATATTATTTAGAGATATTACAATAATCTACAGTACGCTTCATTACATGCAGGGTTAAGGGTGAGTGTTGTACAGGGACGGATGTGTTTAGTTGGCTGACTCTTTCTGTGCTGACATTTGCAGGTAGGGTGGTCACATGGGTTTAATCCAGTTATTTGGTGTCATGGGACCATTCCGAGACAAATCTGTGATCTGTGATGTGTCGAGTAGTCTTTCACCTTCCACACCAGAGAGAGAGAGAGAGAGAGAGAGAGAGCAGGAAACCTTCCAGCAGGAAATCCTCTCCCCGGACCCAGGATTAAATAAATAAAACCGCAGGGCAGGGCAAGCCTTCACTTAAGCCTCCTCACCAACATTGCCTGCATGAGATGTTAAACTATGGAGCACTTTAAAAGGGAAAAAGTCACTCAACTGTCTCACCAAGCCAGAAATCAGACATTCATAAGGCTGGTTTTGACACTTTTGTTTGTTGCTCCACAAACACTGAATTATTGACTGCCTCTGTTGTGCGAGCGAGTTATAACGTGTCAGATATTACATTTAAGTGCACCTCAGGTGGATGCTTTTTGCTTTTAGTGAACCAATAAATTGCCTTTATAAGTTGGGCTTTTGTAAAAAAAAAACAAGGCTGAAGCAGCTCTTACTTATTCACTGTACACGAGCCAGTGAATAATTTAACTCATTATGATATTGTATGTGGGTGTGCATTTCCGGATCGGGTTATTTAGAAAACACTTGACTAATCAAATTCACCGGCAACACAGCCTTTAAAGACCTGAGCAACGGCGCTGATTGTAGTAACGATTGTATCGTTGAAAGTAGGAAGGAGACAAAGGCGATAAGAGAGGATGCAGTGAGAAGATGAGCTGCTGTGCTGACAGTACACAGTCAGGTCCAAAAAGGTTCCACTCAGAGATATCTAATCAATCGCAAGGAGGAAAAAAACAAAAACAATAGCAAACCCAGTTCAATCCGGCAATAACTGATCATTATTCATGTTTCCTCGTCACTGAATTGTGTGTGAAATCCATTAGAAATATCCACCATCATAGTCCACTTCCTATGTTGGCTACTGACCTTGAACTAATGGCAAAGCTTTCTGGAGCGCACCAAATGCTTATCCAGCCCTTTCTGTCTCCACAGCTTGAAACTGAGGGGGGAACTCAAAAACCACTGATATTTTGTTTTTTTGTGCTCTGACTGCACATAAAAAAACACTAAATAACACATTTGCTGCATTTTATTTATTTATTTTTTTAATGCCACGCCATTTTAATTCACCTTGAAGTTTTCAGTACGATGAGTTTCTCATATTTACGGGGTTCACCGTAATGCCTTTCTCAGAAGAGGCAGTACACATTTTATTTAAACATACCATACTCCAGGCTTGAGACATATTGTGGCAAGTAAAAGGTGCAGTAGACTGGTAAAATAATTAAGTTCATTATGAATATTAAAATGAACATATTCACTTATTACAAACATCTCTCTATTAGTGACAACATGATGAGTTTTCTGCTGTCCCGAACACGCTTAAAGTGTCCTCACAACATCAACATGGAAACAGCTGATAATGACACAGACACACTGTAATTAACCTGTTTGGACTCTTGTGATTCTGTAATTCTATAATTTATATGACCATGTATGATTTAAACCCTCATGTGACTCGACATAAAGTAAAGTGAAGGTTACAAATGCTTTTAAACTCACTTCTATATCGCCAGATAAATACAGAGAATTTCTTTACTCAGCCGCTACAAAGAGGCTAATGGTAATTTGCATAATAATATAACATGTATTAGTCTAAATTCCACTTTCCATGCATCTATGAATGATGGGCTATATATTATCTGGGTGCGAATGCAGCAGAACCATCTGGACACACTTCAGCCCAGCTGAGGTGTGCTAATAATAATAAAAGTGATGAGTTCAGGTGGTTCGCTGTAACCAGCATGACAGGGCAACTGTGAATCTGCAGCGTGTGAATAGTTTACGTTCAGCTTAATGGTGTTCTTGGTAATAAGACGGCGGGGCTCCACTTTATTCGGTAATTTGCATCAGTCACATAAGGACATAAAAAGTTTTGATTAAGGCTTTAATGTACAGCCAAGATACTGCGGGATAAACAAAAAAGTCATATCTTAATATCTTTATCAACTTGACTTTGCTGCATTTTTTATGTGATTTCTACCACATGAGGTTACTATAAACTGGTTCCTACATTTCCCATGATGCAACATGATAGTGTCTGTGATTCGCCCCCCCCCTGCTGCCTCCAGACTGGGTCGTGTTTACCATGGTCACAAGAAGAGTCCATATTAACATATAGAAATCTTTTTGCTGCCCAAACTGAGATAACTGATGACTTTTAGAAAGACATTAGAAATATTATAAAGCTGTTTTTACAGTAAATGCTGACACAGAGTTTCAGACCTTTAAAGAACGACTGAGAGTCAGCTGGCATTTGTTGATTTTTATAAAAGAAAGAGATGCTAAAAACATCAACCAATCTAATCTGGTCTGCCGTGCCCTGAGGTCAACATGAGACCTAATCCGCCTGACAAGTCCTATTTTTACAGAACACGGTGCCGTTCCTATGCTGAAAAAATATTTTGTTACTTCTGAGTCAAATGATAATATTCACTAAACATGAAATAAGATACTTTACAAATAATATAGTTTTTTTTTGTATTGTTGATTTAACAGAGCTGAATTCAATTTAACATGTATTTATTAAGGGGTTCCTACTCATCTAGTGGAATCCTTATTGCTGCTGTGATTGATGATATTAATCTTAACTTTAAGATGTTTAATTGATTGGGCAAATTATGACATTGGAGAGTACATATGATAATTAAGATTTGAACTGGATTAGAAGGATAACAATTGCAATGTCAATGTAATATTGACAGTGAGTTATTTTGAGTATTTGAGATATATTAAAAAAACATTGATGAAATTAAAACATGAGATCCCCATATGAGGTTACACAATTGCATCACGTCTCTCTTAGCAACAGTAGCCGGTGTGATGGACGTCCTTTGGAGAGTCGGCTGTGTGCAAACAAATGTCTAAATATATAACAGACACGCACCAGAAGAGTTACTGGAGCTGTTATTAAATACTTTGGATATACACACTGTTCTTACTGCATGAAACACGTTCAAGCCTTCTGAGATAAGATGAGGTTAAAGGGAAATTTTAAGTTTAAAAAAAAAAAAATGAAGCGTGTTTTTGAACTATTCTTTGTTGTTTTTTTGTATTTTTTTTTTATTCTTAAAAGTGCCCCATAATGTTACCACCGATCAGGGAATATCATACATCTTTGTTGCGAGCTCACACTCCGCTGGTGATAAAGAGCTTCTTTGATGAGCCTGGAGATCCAATTTGTGTTGGCAACCTTGGCTCCCGGTTATGGGTCCACCTGCTCTTAGGGGATTACTCACACGGCAGCTGTTGTTGCTCCTGCCTCCGCTTTTAATATCACTCATTTAGATTCATTATCCTGTGCAAATGTACAGATATCCAAGCTCTGTACTCATTACACACAGAAATGTATTATTGCCTCGGTCTAATTACCGTCCTCATATTTTCCCAAAAGAAGCCCGATGAAGTCTGATTTGTTTCCTTTATCGCCTTCATTACACACACACACACACACACACACACACACACACACACACACACACACACACACACACACACACACACACACACACACACAGAGGTTCATTAGAAGAGAATCTGAGGACACGGAGGTGAGAAACAAGCAGGAAAATAACTTGTTTTCATCCCAACAATAATTGATTTAGTTTTTATTCTACAGTATTATGTTTTTATCTCATGGTTAAAAATACCTCCTTGGGATTCCCTGAGGAGCGCTCTCTTTTCTACTAGCCTTGTACCATCTGATAATTTACCTGCCATGTACTGAACAAATCTGTAACGCCTATTTTTATTTAATGTTTTTATAGAAGTAACGAGTGACACACTCCTACTCACCCGTGACAGATGCGTCATAAAAACCCTGGTTATACAGTCAAATCCTCAAAGCAGCATATTTTGGAGGAGGATTTGCAGTCCGGCGTCCTCTGGGCTTTTAAAGCTTTTTGTTTCTTCAAAAGTAATTTCTGGCTTTAATGTGGTGATTTTGTTGCACTGTTCATTGTCATTGCGCCATAATTTGTTTGACATGTTTCGTGGTTTGCTCAATCGTGGTTTCATATTTGTGATGCACAACAAATATCTGAATAACAATAAGAACACAGTGGACGCTTTTCGTGCTACTGAGTTACTGTGCTACCGAACCCTCAGTTCACAAAAGTATGCGGAAAGAGCTGTCCAAATACTTTTGGCAATATGAAATGGGTGAAATTCTATGGGTCGAGTGTTTGTTAATCATCGGCTACACTCACTTTAGAGCCTGTCTGTTCAAAAAAGAAAAGAGAGCCATCAGGAACTAATCTTAGATCTCAAGGAATGACAGGCAGTATGGATCTTATACGTTCAATATCCCTGTTTCATTCAATCATTATTAGTCATTACATCCAAAAAGTGTTCCAGTGCTTTGATTAATCTCATCTGTCACCAGAACAAAGTCATTTAATCAGAGTGCAGGAGGCTGAAGGTTGAAGAAATCAGATTCCATAGAAAGAGAGAGAGTGTCACATCATCATAATGTACAACACACACACACACACACACACACACACACACACACACACACACACCTGCTGTTCATTTAGCTCAAGTGCACGACTATAAATCAGACGTAATTTGCGGATTGAATTATTGCAGCTCCAGCATATCACGCGGCCGAATTCTCCAATCCATTCATCCCACAGTACACCAATCACAACATTAACACGAGCGAGGGAGTCAGGAACAAACAGGCGGAGTGACAGAAATTAGATTAGAGTGACGAACGTTGGGAGAAATACAGTTCAGCGGAGAGAATAGATGAAGAACGTAGATGACTAATGAAAGATGAAGGTCATGGTTACAGTTGTCTTGCGGGTTTTGAGAGTGATACCAACCTTGCTCATATTGACTTCGCTGGTGTTGATACACACACACACACGCAGTAAAACAGGAATCATGTTGCTGTTACAGTTGTTTCAGTCCTGTTTCTGCTGATCCCCGAGGAAAGTAACTCGCCTCTTCTTGTTGGGCCGACGATATCCAGCGCTGCAGAACATCATTTATGCTTTGACTTTATTACCCTGTAACAGTCAAATGAACATGAAATACATAAGGTGGGAACAAACTCTGGCCCACCCGTTAAAAAAAAACACACAAAACAGCACAATGAAACTTCAACATTTAACTGTGGAAACGATAAGAAACGCTGAGGGGAGGCTAATGATAACTAATGATACTCCACAGCTACATGCTAACATGCTAAACTAGAATAGTGAACATGGTAAAAAATGACATTTTCAACATCACTATGTTAGCATTGTCACTGTGAGCATTTTAGCATAGCATTAGCATTTAGCTTAAAGCACCGCAGAGCAGCTAGCAACTATCTAATATCGATAATAATATTTTCCAAGACATCATGAGGCCTTATACTGGCTTGCTCACTGAGCAGGTTAATACCATATTCACACTATTATAATGTAATTTTAATGTAGTCAGCGACTACTCTTCCCATTACGCAGTGATAGCCTGTATATACATAATACAATTCATTAGTGATTCATTATAATGTAACATTGCTGTATTCATACAGAAATATTACACAGAAATAGTGTATAGAAATATAAACATCAATGTATAGTAAATGAGCACCATCAGCTGGTGAAGACCATTATAGCCCATAAGGAAATGGAGTAAGTGTCCCTTGAGTTAGAAATGTTTTCTGTAACTCGGCATGTTTTCAAGAGATTTGAACACATTTATAAAAATGTGTTTTAAACCTGTTTTGTTCATATATCGCTTTATGTAATTACAGTATTTATATGTATGACTATGTATATTAATAATGTTAAAAGAACATGCAGGACTTTAAACTACACAGGAAAGTCTTGCAGACTGCTGGTGATGCGTTTATGTTTGATTTGTTACGGGATGTTGAGCTTCGTCAGGCGGTCGCCCGCGGGTGTCGCTGAGCTGAGTGGACTTCTGACAGGTGGTGTCACTCCTACGTGCTGCAAGTCGCTCAACCAAGCAGTGCAGATGGTGCGTTGCGAGCTGTGTATGCCAACAGTTGTTGTTTTGGAGATACTATATACCCCCGAATCTCTCTTCACTTACACTGTTTCACATTCATATGATGGTGTCCTTTAGGGAAAAAAAATGGAAATAATCACAAGCTGTGATATTGTGTTTTATATTTACAACACAAATAAGAAATTATAATGTTGTATAAAGACTAACAAACAAAACAGCGAGGCCAGAAATCACCGAGCAGAACACTGTTGATAACATAGCCATGTAAATAATGTGTGTTGATAGTTGAAAATGTGCAGAATTACAGTATGTACATCTAATTTCAGAGAAAACTGAATAATGTCAGTGAATCCACAAGACCCCAATACGACACGCAGTCTGGGAAAAAAAATAAAAAAAAAGAAGTTGCCATGTGATTTATGCTGTATTAAATATGTGTTTCACAAAATCAACAAAATACTGAAACAGCAGACCTGAAAGTACAATAACAAAAAGTTGAGGTGTGTGTAAACTGCTCAGATACTGTACATGTTTACTGTAAAAGTAAACAGTCTTTTTTCCTACGTTCATGTGATGCATACATCTTCATTTGTTGTTGGGTATAGAACATTTATTTCTGAATACTGCAATGCAATAGCAAATGGGTAACTGTAAACGTTAAATTGTTGACATGTTGGGAAAAACACTTCTTCGCTTCTTTGCCCAGAGTTAGATGTGTGTGTTAAATATGAAGCTAAAGCCAGCAGTCAATTAGCTTAGCTTAGCATAAAGCCTAAAAACAGGGAGAAACAGTTAGCGTGGCTGTGTCCACGCTAACTGAGTTCCAAATAAACATTTCGACAAGCACGTCTAAAGCTAATTAATTACTCTTAACGTGTTATATCTCCTTTGTATAATGTGTACACAAAAAGGGTAGAAATGACAAGTCACAGTGTCAAGGCATAGTTAGTGAAACACGACTTGTCGTTTTTACCTTTCTGTTCGTGTAGCGATATATAGATATAACATGTTAATGAGCTTTGAATGCGATGATGGAGAGATTTTTATTTGGACAAAGCAGGCTTCCTTTCAGCAAGGAAGCGAATAAGTGCCTTCCCGTTAAAAAAAACAAAAAACAAAAAAAGTAATGGCAATAAATGACAGAATGGCAGTTTTATAAAATGCTGGTAGTCTCTTCCTTGCTAATAGAAAGTGGGCATTGAAATCAATGTGACTTTTTGACATCCTTACACAGTGTTGAATCCCTGTTAATCACAGGGAACAAGGTCACAAAGTTAGTGTGCACTTCAGAAGAAGAAGTGAGTAGTCGGTAGCATAAACTTCAAGGCAAATTAAACGAATAGCTTGACATTTTGGGAAATATGATCATTAGGTTTCAGAGTCAGATGAGGAAATCAATACTACTCACTCTCATTATCTGACATTTTGTGGTTTTATGGGGGGTTATGTCCTGGACTGTTTCTTGGTTGGGTGCAGTGACTCTCTGGAGTCTGCGCTGGTTGCCTGGCAACCTCATGCTGACAACAACACTCCAGGAAGTCACGGGATACACTGCGTTAACTAGTGAGCTCTGGAGCTGGTGTTAGGCTGTCACTGTTACTTCTGGACAGAGCAGGACTAGTTTACAGCTATTATGCTAAGCTAAGCTAACGGTCTTCTGGCGGTAGCTTCACATTAACTTGGTATTGACCTTCTCATCTAACTCTCGGCATGAAAGCGTACAAGTCTGTTACCCAAAATGTCAAACTAATCCTTTAAATCGTTTATTGTTTCCTGATCATAAACTCAGAGTCTGTTGTGTGCGTATGTGATCAAATGTGTCCATGTGCAGATTGATGGACAACTAGACAAGGAATAATACTACAAATCTTTGTCAGTTATTTTGTCATTAGCAATATGTTGAAATTGACTGAAGACATTTGATACTTTAGTTGTGGGTATAGTTGTAATAATGCAGTGTAAGCGTCTGTGTTTCAACCCATGAGATAAAATGCTTCAGGTCTTCACAGGAGTCACAGCAGAGAGTCATTTACAGTACATGAATGTCTCTGTAAAATCAGCCCTGGTGACTGCATACACAGACGCACACAGTATTCTTCCATCAAAGTCTGAACTTGCTGAAATAAAAAAACGTTCATAAGGATTTTACCATATAGAAGTTGTCCTCGTCTCATTCAAAAAAAAAAAAAAAAAAAAAAACTAGAATGAGACACGATATGAGTTTAAAAAAACATCAGTGCGTTATTTCACATAGTAAAGCCAGTAGATTAAGTTGAAGAGGGAGAAGGTGAAGGGAAATATTATCCGTGACCATCTGTCGATGGCGTTCACATCGGTGAGGTCTGGGATTTTGATTTTGAGCTGCGAGGATCGTCTCCGCAGACGGCTCTTCTTTAGATGTGCGTTCCTGTCCAGGCTGAGGCGGCACGAGTCGCGTGGCCCGCTCGGCTTCCTGTACTGGACGCCCGAGTTGTCAAACACCATTGAGGAGGAGTTGTGAGTCTCGCTCACGGTGGTTGTGATTTCATTCCCTCCCACCTCGTTGTGGATCTCCAAGGTTGTCAGCAAAATGT
This sequence comes from Pampus argenteus, assembly GCA_036937835.1. NCBI lineage: Eukaryota > Metazoa > Chordata > Actinopteri > Scombriformes > Stromateidae > Pampus > Pampus argenteus. The sequence goes on from CM072870.1 coordinate 6,778,667, forward strand.
TCCCCTGAGAGTCGACCTAGGCACAACAGACAGGAGCCGTGTTAAAAAATGGGCTGTGAGCTGAGGCTTCGGTGACTGATGACACATGTGCAGCGTGCGTCAGGCCTCAGGCCCGGCGTCCTGCAGAAGGCTGACGGATTACAGCCCGGGAAACAGAGAGCGGCCTTTGAAACCAGGTATTCCCGTCTCAAAGTTAAATCACGTCTCACAAATCAAGTCAAGGTTGGGCCAGATGGCTCTAATACTTAATGTCACGACAGCTATTGCTTCCTACACAAAAACATATAAATCTTTCAAACGTGTGTGACAAAAACAGAAGCACAACATGTACACGGTAATACAAGAAGTGGTTACAAGACATGAGAGGAAGGGAAAAAGTGAAAATGCATTTTGCACTCTAGCTACTCGAGTAGTTGAGTCTTATTAAGTTTTCCCACCAATGCTTTGTAGGGAGTAAGAGTCTTCATTATGGTGTTTTGTTTGCATTTACTGCGTAGGATAGTAGACATAGATTAGATTAGATACTGTATATAGCGAGTTAGTGTCAGTACAGAGTAGAGAGGGGAGCATCCTGTAGCAGCAAAGCTCTTTGAAAGCGTAGTTAAAAGCAACTAGAGAGCCACAAACACATAAAGACAATAATAAATAAGCACAACACAGGAGCCAATGTTAAGAGGAATATACTCAATGGTGATGAAAGAAAAGAGCCAACTGTGATGCTATAGGCAAGTGTGGTCCTTTGTTAAACTTTGCACTGCGGCAGCAAAGTTTCAGCAGGGTTCACAGATGCAGGACACAACAGGCAGTGACAGACACTCACCCCTCGTGAGTGACGACGCCCTTGTACCTGATTGGACTGTTTAACAGACGAAGACTTGCAATTGCCTCCTTCCAGAACGGACTTTGTACGAGAGAAACACAAACACAAACCCCTTTGACTGAGCTGTTAGCTACAGAAACACACAGAGGTCGATGGTGCAGTCGATGGTGATCTTGCACCTACATGTGATGTGTGTAAGACTACACACTCTTTTCTTAAGAGTCGATGTCTGGCAGGACTAAAATAATGATCTATAAGGAAATTTTAATTTCCAGATTTGAAAACGCATTATTACTGTTGATATTAAAATGCAATAGAGTGAGACCACTGTGTGTTGTTAGACGTAAGCTGTCTCTGCTTATAGAGGCTAATGTTGGCTTTAACCAGCCAATTACTAGTTTTAAAGAACACTGACAGATAAAGGTATTATACTAAAACCACAACTTCTGCAAATTCATGTAGCACACTTTCAGCGTGTGGAACATAAAATGCAAATGACACTAAATTCAATTTTATATATGCCAGTGAGATTATTGAGTACATATTTTATGCCAATGTTGCTTCCATTGTAATAGTAAATTTGATGATGGATTTTCAAACATAAAATTATTTCATTTTAGGTTTGTCTTATATCTTGTGCGCACAAATGAGAAATAAATGATCAATTTGATGAATATTTGCTGTGGACTTTCGAAGTTTGTACAGTTTAACTTAAGTTTTGTTAAAAGTACTCAGAACCATACGTGCATATTTTATATTATGGGCATGGAGAAATTGCTTTAGCACACAGTATATGTATGTATATATAGTAGTATAGTATAGTACATATAGATGCTGCTTGTCTTGGTTTTAGCATGATATTTGAAGTTGACCAAGATAGTAACACAATGTTTTAATTTAAAAAGTGTACTGAGGCAAAATGAATTCATTCAATTCATACTGTAAATTTTCATTGTTCATTCTGTGGTAGAAAATGGGAAATCCAAAGGTCAATCCTTTACACATCTGATACTTTTCACTGGTTTAAAATCAAGTTGTGTTTAAGATAAAGCAGTCTGGACTTTGTGTTGTTGTTGCCACGTCTTACTTTTGAGAGAACCAGGTTTTGTTTGGTGTAAAGCACAAACAGTTCATATCAGGTCATTTTCATGATCTATATCTATATCTGACAAATCTTGTCATTAATACATCAACATCATATTGCTTATTTACTTCTAATAAATATTATCATTGCTTGTACACTTAACGAGACCAGAACAGCTTTTCTATCTGAAATGATAATTTGCTTCTGGTGGTGTTTGGAAGTGATTCTCACCTTGGGCCTCTCAAATTTATTCCGGTCATTATTTGCTTTCTGTGCCTTCTCAGCCAGTTTCTTCTGCATCTGAGGACCTCGTCCAAAGAAGATGTAGTTGACGAAGGCATATTCCAGCAGGGCCAGGAAGACAAAGACGAAGCAGCCCATCAGGTACATGTCTATAGCCTTGACGTAGGGGATCTTGGGTAGTGTCTCTCTCAAATGGGTGTTGATGGTTGTCATGGTGAGAACAGTAGTAATCCCTGGAAGGAAATGTGGTTTTAGATTTCTGCACAAACTCACAGAACAAGAAACCCAAAACAATACTGTTAAATAATAAGATCCCTGACCTTTACTGAATCAAGCTCCAAAAAACACTGCACCCTACATTTCCCATAATGCAAGTCAATAGTGTCTTTTTCCTGTAACACAGGTTTTCTGTTAAAAATGGTCTCTAAGCTCAAACCGAGATGACCCTGATGACATCAAGTCTTCTCTCAGACTCTCTATGACACAAATGATCAAAGTAGACTATTCTGAATAAAGGTCAGTCTGCTGATGTTAGTAATGTGTCAGTCAGAGTAGAGTAGACACCAGCTGTAACTAACCAACCTGTCAGTCACACTCCAGGCCCAGGGTGAGTGTACTGTGGGAAAATTCATTGCTCATATCCATACATCAATGTCAGAAAATTCAAGCTTGTCTCTACAGAGTTTTTTAGTATAACTTTAATTAAAATTACAGGGGCAAAATAGTTTGCCAAATGAAATGAAGTTACACTCATAAGAACGCTGTTAAATCATCAGGAGAGAATACTGTATCCTGCTGGTCTAACCGTGACTCATTTTCATTCACAAACATCTGCATTATTACCTGATTAGAACAGCTAAATCAAAACGTTAGCCTTTAAAAATGTTCAAAATTTTCTTGTTGTATGGAAGCCTACAAACAGTGAACAGACTCAGCAAACACACCCACTAAATAAACATCAGTGTAGTAATTCTCTCGATAATGTGCACCATCAACAACAAATGTGTCTGTGTTGTTTTCATGTCTCCTGGGCGGCTCATCAACCAAGCCTTTTCGTCTTTTCAGGCTTACGTAATTAAACCAAAAAAATGTTGCACCGTACAGTATGTGTGGGGGTGTCAAGAGCACTGTGGGTACACGGCATCGATTGCTGCATAACAAAGGGAAGAGCAAGAAACTCACTCGGAGCTCAAAGGAGAGGGTTACTCAAAATACATTTCAGTACAGCACTGGAGAGTTTACAGATGACACCAGTGAGACGTGCAGATGTTAGCGCAAGACATCTTGTAGAAACAACTCAAGCTATATATATATAGCTTGAGTTGTCAAATATATATATATATATATATATATATATATATATATATATATATATATATATATATATATATATATAAGAGAGAGAGAGAGAGAGAGAGAGAGAGAGAGAGCATATGTCTGCGATGTCATCCACAGTAATAATAAATACCCTGTATGACCTCGTGAAACATTATTTGTCACTGCTCATGTATGAAGTCTGATCCCTGCAAATCTATTTTTGCACAGGATACTTACGCCACCATAATGCCAGAGAGAGTGGAAACCTATAGTAAATTACCACATAGAGTGTGATTGAATTTGGACAGTACAGTAAGTGTAAATGCTTTCTAACTTGCATTGATCTCATCGTGTCTCAGATAGGAGTCTCTTGAATGAGGAGGCGGTGTTACAGCAGACGAGTCAGAGAAGTGGGTCCCCTGAAGAGGTGAGACCTTGAGGAGGCGCCTCCAAATCTAACAACTCACCAGACCTATTGAAATACTCTACATTCAACATTAAATCCCAGTCTATGTGCGACTGGTATTTATTGAACCCTGGGATAACGTGCTCTGTCTTACATAGGCAGTTCTTTGAGTGCACAGAGACTGAATGAGGTTTTCCATTAAGGCACATGTTCAAGCAGAAGATCGATGCAGTTCAGGGGAGGTAGGGTGTTTTCCAGTGCTGGACCAAGACGTATCTTTGTTTCAGTCCCACAGGCCAGTGGAAAGTGTGAGTCTTAGATCTAGTTCAGTCTCCTATTACACCACAGAGCGACGGCCTCAAGCAGCCTAAAAGGAATATCTATCTGTTCAGATCAGACAAAAACGTGAGAAGAATTCACAGAGTGCACTGCATGTGTTTTTTAATGGATAAAATCACCTTGAGAATTAAGTGTAATGTCCACTTCCCGAGATTGGGTATCATTTGAAATCTTCTGCCTGGTGCTGACATCTCAGCTGTGGTTATAATATCTCAACAGTCTTTTTTTATATATATAGCGATTTATTTTTTACAAAAGAAGCCAAACTTCTCAGTTTTTGATAATTAGCGCTATGTTTTGATTGCTACTAAAGCAAAAGCGTTGAGGTTTGAAACTCAACCCTATTCATTCACTTTTCGCACTGATTTTTTTGCCACTTTGTGGCAGCAGAACAATCTGTAAACACAACACTGACTTACTATCACTTTATAAAGTTGATATAGCAACTTAGAAAACAGTTACCTACACCTGGCAAATGTATGTCCATTATTTCACTTTCTCTATGCTTCATAGAACAAAGGGGATCTGCAGGGTCATGTGATATGACATATAGATCCATTTTAGTTTCTATTAACCCCTGAGATTCATCCAAATGTCCACTCACCCCACTTTGAGAACTACTGCTTTAAACATATTCAGAAGGATTTTCACAAAGTTCACAAAAACACTGGAAAGATTACTGCCTGTCAGTTTTCGGAAAGGTCAGATCCCAGTTTATGTCCTCTGCTGGCCAACATTCTCCAACCTATCATCCTCTAAGGTCACGGTACGGTAAATTTGAGCTTTGAGCTTGATATGATCTCGTCACAAACACTTCATCTACTGTACGGTGTCTCTGAGGGGGCAGAGAGGCCATCAATCATAATCGTATCTCATATAAAAACACATTTTCTGCTGTGTAGCCATCCATTCAGAAAATTCTCATTACCTCCCACTTGCATGCCATCGTTTTATTTTCTTTTTATTTCCTGTTTTTAAGTCTGTTTATTATCACCTGTGTGAGTAAGACGGTGTGCAACTGTAGTTAAATGTTGGAAAATTAAACTTTCTGTATGTTTTTTTGTAATATTTCTCCTATTGACAGACAATGTTAGGTGTACACCTGTTTAGTAAAATAGTTGAATAATAAGCTGAATCGCTTATCTCATACCTTTTAACCAGCTGCCAATCACAGTGTCACATGGGCTCAACTGCATACTGCATACATGAATCACCATAATTGATACTTATATCATTTGTTTCACAAATAAATAGGTTGAATTTTATTTCAAGAATATACTAAATAAACACACTAAAACTTGACTATACTATAAGATCCAGGGCATATTTTTATGAATAAAAGACAAAAGGCTTTTTAAGGGATCAACACATCAGATTCTCACTCTTGCCTCTTACTCTTTTCATTGTGCTTTATGTCTCTGAAATTTAGTGTGCAAAGTTCCTACATAACACTAAATCTAACTAAATGTAATTGGACACTAATTCAGTAGCATCATATCTTATTTGACGTTTTAATGACCAAATGAGTTTTTCTGAAATTCTTTGCACCCGAGAGTGTATAAGATTCACAGGAAATTCATCTATGACACATTAATCATCACTCGCAAATTAATTCACTGTGGAACTGCAAATGAAGTCCACTTTGATGAAACACTGTTTTAAAGTCTTCTGCTTGACTTCTAGCTTCGGGGCAGAGGTGGTCACTATTCACAAGCCTGCAGGCCAAAACTATAAAACACAACTGAAGGTGAAACTGATCAATCTACTGCACGGGACACATCATACCTAATGCAACTCTGGCAGCCGAGGCGTCGTAATTTATCCAGAAAGACACCCAGGATAGGATGGTGATGAGGGTGGAGGGCATGTACGTCTGCAGGATGAAGTATCCAATATTTCTCTTCAGCTTAAAGCTCAGAGACAGTCGGGGGTAGGCACCTGCAGGGAAGACAGAGAAGAAGAAATACCCCTCTTTAATTTAAGAGGAACACGGGGCCGTCGAGCATTTTATTTGGGTTCCTATGACGATGGCCTCGTGAACTTGTTTCATCACCATGGAAACAAGCAAGCATGTTTCAATTAGTAAATCTTCTGATGAGACTCAGCCTTGAGCTTATCTGGGTGCAAACACCACCATGCAAAACAATATATAAAACTGCTGTTTAAACACACTATGTTAAAGACAAAATAGGCTTATTTTCTTTCTTGCTGAAAGTTAGATGAGAATATTGATGCCAATCTCAGGTCTATACTAAATATTAAGTTACAATGAGCTGGCAGGCTAGCTTAGCCTAGCACAAAGACTGAAAACAGGGCGATACTCGCCTGATACTGTCATTTTTACACTTCTGTTTTTGTACAATTTAAACAAACAGGATAAACGATTTTAAATAGTGCGCTTTAGAAGTTCTGGAGGATTTGGTTATCTTTGAACAGAACCAGGCTTGCTGTTTCACTGTTTCCTGTCTTTATGCTAAACTAAGCTAACCAGCAACCATTAGTTACATACTCATTGCACAAACATGAGAATTGGATTGATCTTCTTATTTAAATCTAATTTTCATATTTACCTGATGCCGAACTATTCCTTTAACTTGAATATGCAACATTTTTATATAATTTTCTATAATTTTTCTTAGAAGTAGAAGTATAGAAGTATGACGATGAACTTATAGCCTACTAGACAACTTATAGTAGATAACTGTAGGCCAAATGCTGAACTACTACCACCAACACTAAGTTTCATGTTCAGCTAAACTTAAAATGACTCTTGAGATGTAACTGAGCAAGAAATTCCTGTTTTTACTTTATTTTTTTTATAGTACCCGGGTCTCTTTTAACAGGAGTCTCTGTAAACACGAGGTGACCTTGTTGACCTATAATAGTTACCTTTGCAAGCTAAGAGTGACTAAACGTACATCCCTGTTGCTACCTGCATGCTAGATCCACCTGCTGAGAAGATAATAAAAGCATCTGGAGACTCTTTACTTGACCCTGATTGTAATGAGCTCTAATACTGCTCTCAGTAGTAGTTTCTCAGAAATGTCTGTACAAGACAGATATACTTGTTCCTACATGTCATTAACTCAGCAGTGGGAATGATCACTGTTTTGATGCTTCTGAGTTTTTGTATTGTAAAAGAATAATTTATTCTGTTGATGCTCTGCCACATCAACACATTACATTACTGGCCCCTTTCATTTCTCAAGAGCTTAAAGAAACCGAGCTGCCTCTCTGTTATTTATTATTAGTAAAGGGAATTTACTGATGTTTGGATGCCTTGTGTATAACTTTAAGAGCTTGAAGCCTGAACATGAACACTGGTGGTTGGCAATCTGAGTTTGAAAAAACCATGTAACCCTATGGCAGAAAAGAGTGTTATTCCATGCTTTGAATAAGACATATAAACAACTACAGAGCATGTGAGAAGCATTATCGCTCACTCCGCAATCTTCCTCTTTATTCACCTGTGGAAAAGACCACATTCCTGGAGACCAGTTTGTAGTCAACTATGGAGAACTGAGGGAGCTCAATGCGCGTCACACCCGTCACAGCAGTGTCTCCTCCTTTCCAGTAGAACTCAATATCATCTGTCGTGTAACCATCTGCAAACACGCACACAGAAAACCAGGTAAGCACAGAAAGTACTGCCATCTCATTTTGTTGGAGGGATAAAAATTAATTATGTATTTTTATTTAAGTGAAATCTGGGGGCCTAATAGCTATGGTTGATTTACAGTTAGTCCTATGTATCACATAGACTCGACTGGCTCTAAGTGCTGATTGCATGGGATATAAATCTTCACGGGGATGTGTGTGTAGGCAGACAGACTTATTGTATATCACATGCATGGGATCCATACACTGGGCTCTGCTATGGAAATCACTGCCTGCTTAAAACTTTCCTGGATACACAGACACAGTAGCTCTAACTGGAGAGGCTGAAGCAAGCAATCTCATTGAGATATGACAGCTTAATAAATCAAAAACAATTCAGCAGTCTGTGCACTTTCTGTCTCCATGAAATGAGGAGAATGAAAAGTTTTTTATGACAATCACAGCTCTATTCATATTTTTAAGTGATGAAAAAGTGGAGCCGTCCAACTTACAACTCTCAATTTCCAGAGTGCAGTTCTGTTCGTCAAGCGGGTATCTCCTCAGATCCATCATGCAGGCTGCCGTTGTTGTGATTCTGAATTGAAACAAGACAGAAAAAGAGGCATACATGGCTGTTTGCTTGAAATGCAGCACAGGTATTGCTATTGGTTCATGAAGACATATGATCAAAGCATAATAATGCATAGATAAAGACACAAGAACAAATGCACAGAGAGATGTGCTCTCAAATGTGCTTTACATAGTCTGTGTAAAAACAAGAACTCATTTCAAATGGAACAAATTATTAAGATGCAAGCATCCTGGCAATGCAATGACATTCGTAATTATTTGTTTGAGAGTCAGACTGCCTGCCAATTTCTGCTAATGGCACTTCCAGGCTTTGCAGCGATGCAGTGTTATATTGAGTATCCAATCTTGAGCTGCAGTCCAAATAAACATACGAGACGAGTTCTGTGATATAATTTGATGTGAGACCCGCTGTATTAGTATTAAACTGAGAGAATTGCAGCTTAAATGGCTTCAAAAAAACAAACAAAACATTCACAGTTAGCTGCTTCTTGTGTCTTGGGCATAGTGGATCGCTATGTGGTAGCGTAAAAGAGTAATTGCAACCAATGAGCATTAGAAATGGATTGCTGGCCAGTTGCTGGAACTACCTCAGGATCTGTATTGTATCATGATATGAGACACTTAAACGGCAAGTGTAAAAAGGGTCTTTATCTGCGATCGATGCTTAAATCTGTCTTAGAAGTAGTTCTAATGTTTCTGCTCATAAAGCTCTGCAGGAGTGAGAAAGAGGGGAGATGTCAACAACAGAGAACAGAGCTCACCTGAGGCCATAGAGAACAGTGCCGTCCGGGTGGAGCCGAATCATTCTGTTTTTCACGGTGACACCGTGCACAAAGGATTTCTTGTCATTGAGGAAGTAGGTGTCTGGTACCCAGAGCTGGTCTGCTACTCTGTTGTCCAGTGTTAAGTTGAGAGGGATCCCTAAATAGGCCAGTCTCTTATCTCTCCAATACTGCTGGAAATACATAGTCAACGTGTAGTCCTGTGGGGAGGTGAAACAGCATGATCAAAATCAAGAGCTATGATATTACTGTATATGGTAGACACAATATAAACACCATTTTGTTTCAGATATTTGCACAATATTCATTTAATATTCTTCACAACCAACGTAGCCCACACTGTCAGCACGTACTGAAAACTGAAACCTTTCTTACAAGGTTATCAAGTTCATGGCTGCACGTCTCCAGCATGAAACTTGGGATGGATTTTTGTTTGTTGTAAAAGTGATTTCTATAGAATTGTCAAACAAGTGACTCTCATCAGTCTGCCCTGGGCGACCATATTTCAAACCCATCTCAGCCGTTCTGGGCACAAGACTGGCACTAGCACTCAGACTATAGATTTTCATTTCTGTCAGCACAGCATCAACGCTATGTTTCAGCTCAGTGACTGACCGCCTTTCTCCACTGAATATCTCAAGTATATAGATATGCCAGAGAGATAGATAGATATAATTACATATAGATATCATTACATATTACCAGCCATACGTGCTATGACACAAGGCTGTCAATAATTTATTGGACGTTCATTCGCAGCTAGTTCCACAAGTGGATCCATCAAACGCAAAAGCTTTCCCAGGCCTTTAATGGAGCTCTTTACTTGCTCACTTGGCTTTGTTCTGCTGACTAATGTTCTCTTAAATAAATAAGCAGGTCTCAGGAAATAAACAAAAACTTGGCCATGCTGTAAAATGCCAACATTTCAATCCTCCAGCGCGATAGCGTATTCATAATAACATGTTCAAACAGCCCAGAATTCCTTTAGATATATAAAATCAATATCTTCTTCTGTCAACACTGAACTAATTATTGCTATAGGTCGGTGTGTGGTCGTTTCTTACCTCGGAAACTGCTGACCTGATTTTGATGATATAAAGATTTGCATTCTTTTTGTTGATTCTCTCATTACTCTGGTGCGAAGGGGCAGCTGCATCATGCATGGCTGACAAACTGTAAGCTTGTTTTATGTTTGGAATGAATTACACAACATTATTTGACTGGCAGTATAATATAATATAATATTGATTCCTATGAATAATTCAGTGTGTATGCACAATCAGAAGACGTATTTATTTATAGTCTTGGTACAAAAGTTGCCTTTAGTTTCTGTACGTTTCCTACTATCAGTAAGTCATTTATGAAATGTCTTTTTTGTCACAGACTTTTTTGCTTGCCTACGAAAATAAAGTTAATCCTACTGCTGATCACATTTCTCCAAAATCTGCATCTAAAAAAAAGGATTATAGATACTTGTTAAGTTGGGAGATGAAGTGTAGGTTCTGTAAGCAATACAGTAAGTTTCCTGTTTCAAGGTTTGAGGTTTTTTTTTAATGTCTTTAGCGCTGCCTTCACAGTCCCAAATCTCTTTCACCCCTGTAAAGACAAGATGCCCTCATTATGCTCTCTCCTACATGCAGCAGAGATGTGGGTTGGGTGAATCAGCTTTACACAGAGAAGGAGCCCATCTACAGTACCAACCCTCTCACTCCATGTCCGGATCACAACTATTTTAGTCTGTTTTAGCTCTTCAGATCCCACTTCAGCTGTTGTCCTCCATCGTCTTAAACATAGCTTCAGCTTCTCAAAGCTTATCTGAGCACCCACTGTACAGTACGTCCTCCTGCTCCCGGTACTCTGGGTCCCACAGGGCTCTGTCTCAGGCCTCGGCTTATTTACCATTAAGGGTTTTCACTTTGTTTGATACCTTTGAGACACCCTCAGACAGCAATACTCAAGCTCAGTGTTGCCTGATTCAAATAAAAGCAGCTAACCTCATCGTCATTTTAGTAACTGCTGGGCTCATGTATATGAGTATACATTATCTTAAATTAGAAGCAAGCAAGTGAACTTTCTGCAAGTTTTTTTCACCAGTTCATTTGGTGTTTCTTTAAGGTAAAGCCTGTCATCCTTTGTTCTCGTACATCTTTCAACATTTTGAATTTTAAGATCCCCAAAAAGAAAAAAAGATTGATGATGATTGGGTGTTTTTGATCTGTGTTATTGGTGTCGTCATAGTTTAGGTAAGTTTTCAAGCAAAAAGCATTGCCTCAGTTCAATGTCCAATGTGAGCATTTGAGACTTTATAAGATTGTTACGACTGAGGTTACAGTCACTTTGCATATGTTACACATTTAAAAAATATGAATACCACAATACAGTTAACATTGTGTCTGATCTCAGGAGAAATAGAAGTGTTCAAATAAGATAGCGTGTTGTAATGTTTGATATGGACGACATGTAATATAGATTACATTTTAGTGAGCCTACATCATATCTGAACACTCAAAATAAAAATTACCTAACTAGACTAAAACATTTTGTAAAACATGAAGATGATTCTACTGAAAGTCATTAATGATAATATTGAATTATGACCCAGACTCTCTTGAAAATGAGTCTGTCTAGAGGATGACTGTGTTTAATATCCACTTATTTGCCAATTACATTATTCATAGCTGTATCTAATAACCAGAAGCTTTCAAAGAGCATCTTGTGGAGAATTTGAAGAAGTTGCCATCATACTGTGAATACACTGACTGAACAGAAACACTGTAAGAGTACTTCTAGATGCTCTCTGCTCTATTTAGTGTTTAGGCACACTGAAAGTAAAGGGTGGTGTTTTTGTTGTCAGATATGTAGACCACAAGAGACAGAAAGGGGTTTGTTCTCAGCACCAGTGAGTAAATGAGGCCCAGTGGGAGGATGAGACTGTCATGTCATCTTCAGCTCGTAGAGTTCATAGTCTCATACTCAGACATGGTTACTGTATGCCAGTCAAACATCGTCTACGTCAACTTAACACCATGATATCCGCTGGGAATACAGGAATAGCACTCAGAGATGCCCTGCGTGAGAAGGGGTGGGGTGTTAATCCCAGTAGGATTCAAAAGTGTACTTTACATGTTTTACAAACCATGCGTTTAATAATTTCAGTGTTTGCATCAAGTTATTTCATTCCTTTCGCCATCTTAAAAACAGCCTACTTATAAATACTAATATGTCTTGAGAGCAATGTTGCAGGGGGATCCATTGTTATGTGGTGGGGTATGGGGGTAGGGATAAAGAGAAAACTTATTAAAAGTATTCAATCAGAAATTAATCTCTATAGAACCATCACAGATGATAGGATGACAGACTACGACAATGATCTGACAAACTTTGTTCTAATATTGTTTGGTAATATTAGATTAGGTTAGGATTTGGCAATCCTTTAAGAATAGCAGCTTGATGAAGTATTTATAGTGTATATTTAGATACAGTACATTAAAAGCCTGAAGCCATAATGGCACACCATAAGATACTTATTCAATATATTAATAACTGAGGGAACTAAAAACATTAAGACTAAACCCACACAGGCTTTTTTTATTTATTTATTTATTTTTATCTCTAAACGCCGGGTCTGTCTTCAGTCTGGTTGAAAGAGTTCTGTAAATTTGGTGGAAAATCATGAAACTTGAAAAAAGTAATAATATTTTTATTTAGGTTTACACAATGGAGCTTGTTAATTAGAAACTATAATATGTAGCACTGATATAATGATGGCTTGGCTGAAGATGATGATAAAAAGTGGCAAATTACGACAAGCTGTAAACATGTTATCACCTTTCAGAGTTATTATGGCGAAACTATTAGCAAACCTATTATTGCTTTTTTCACTCTCCTTTCAGTCCTGGTTTGTTCTTCCTGAGGGAAATATTTGGCAGCTGAGCTTTCCACAATTTTAGCAGCTTGTTGGTAACTTTGTCAGCAACACCAAAACTTTACCCTGAAACTATGAAGAAACTCCTCTCGGGGTTCATCTCAGCTTGCTTATGGCCCTCATAACATTTCCCCACAACGCACACACACAAATGTAAGAGACTGCATACATCTGAAGTTCTTCAGCCACAATGAGCCTCACCTGGAATCAGATGGATCAGCTCAATAAAAGCTCTTGAAGTTCCACTTTTATTTTAAGCATCCTGTTAAAGCAGAATATATCCATGCTGCACACAGAGGTTATATTCACATCCCTCTATTGCATAACACTTCAATTTATGTGCATTATTATTCCAGCACAGTGTAGAACATATATAGAGTACGACACTAGTATTTCTAGCTGAGTTTTCCTTGTAAGTAGCCGGAGCCTGAGGCTGTTTGATGTGTTGGGTTGCTGACTTATCAACTAAACCCTTCAATATAAAACTGGGAGAACATCTGTAGTTTGAGTTTTTTAAGGGTAACGCTTCCTTCAGGCAGAAGGTGGATAATGTTAAAGTGTCAAAATGGATGCGTGTTTTAGCACATGATGGATTCTTCCAGCTGACTCATACTGTGGCTACTGAATAAATGTGGTACAACACCACTGGGAGGATCTGCTTTACAGCTTAAGGTGCTTTATGTGCCTGGACAGGTGCTGCTCTGGAACGCAGGCGGGTTTAAATAAACTGCATGTCCCAGGATTCAGATAGCGCTAAACAAGGGGATGGAGTCAACAGAGTCAACAAGTCAAGTCTGACATCGGTCGCATCTTCTAGGAATGCTTGTTTTGTTTATATGACATTAACCGACATGTGTGCCATTAAATAATAACGTCAGACTAAAGACAACGAAGTAAGCTGGCAAAAACTCTGCAGTGGAGCTAATGTTTTTTTAAAATTGACATTTAACTGTTTATATGTCCAGTTTATGTAGCGTTGCTGCTTCACATGACAGTAATGTTAATGTAGTTTTACAGTTTAACATCTATTGTGCAGGCGTGTGCAGTCAGAATGTTTACGGGTGCGAGCGGGAACAGGATGAAGAAAACAGTCCCCTGCGGGGCTCAAACATATAGCAACTCTAGTGAGTTTCACTACTGGGAGCAATTCATCATTAGATAAACAAATACTGCATTTTGGTTTCTTAGACTGACTGACTAGGATTATTAAAAATAACTACACTGTGGAAAAGGACACAGCGCAAGCTAAAAATAAAGGAGTGGAGCCAGTAAAGTCAGAAATATATTAATAATCTCATCTCCTAGACAACAAGCTCTGCAGCTCACCCACACACACTATAATGGGCCAATACCTTGTGTGACTGTTTGAAAACATGCCACCAACACCTTTACACTCAGTTCTGCTTTGGCCTGTACAAGGACTATGACTGAGCAGTCATGTAAATCATGATTTATCACTAAAGATTTATTATTAGTGTAAATAAATGTGTATGTTGACAATATGAAGGTCAAAACAGCTCTACAGCCTGCATTTTAGATATTAAAAATGAATGATAGGACAAGTGTACGTACAGAATGTGATGGTAAAACTTTGAGTACCAATCTCAGTGGCTGTTGCGTTAGTGAAAATCCATTTCTTATTTTTTCAAGAATAGATCATTGAAATGAACCATTTTACGGCTCCTTCTGTTCCACACAAAGCAAAACTCAAACTCTAAACAGCTAATCACACAAACCAGGTATTACATATTTATTAAACATTTTACAACAGAATTGTTCTAAGAGCTAAAAAGAGCAAAAGCAACAGACTGGGTTTGGGTCACTTTGGAAGTTACTTCCTCCTTAAAAATGCCTTGTGTTTCCTTTTAAAACTACTTTCAGTAATGTCAAACAATTCCCAGCGGTGGAAAAAATCTTCAACTAAGTAAAAGATAGTCTTGCTCAGTGTAAGGAATGTGGAACAGAGCCGTGTATCACATCAAAAAGCTTGCAGCTATTTCTAAAAGTCAGGCAGATGAACTTGATGTTGGGCCAAGTTCTCTGCTTTCTGCTCCTCTTCTCACCACTTCACAACCTGCACTGCAGCACACACCACAATTACAGGTCCTCCTCCTTGAACATTATCTGTTGAGTCTGGGCCAGCACACACACACACACACCCACACACACACACAAAACGTCATTTTTTGAAAGACTAGGCCTACTTTTGCTTTTGCCTTATGCACACATTTTTTAACAAACTTTTCCCATGAGAAATCACTGTCAAATGAAGTTTTATTGACATTCTTATGAGAGCGCTGACGACACATTAACCACAGGAAGCCAGCGATAACGTCACATTTTGAAATAAGAGAGGGTCCAGTGTAATAACGGCTATAACACAAGAAACACTGATCGTCACTCAATAGTCACAGCGTGGTGTGAAAAGCGCGATTTGACTCCAGATAACTGAGTGAGACGTGAAGACAGAAAGTCTTGCTTGCTGAAGCGTATGAAAAGAGACGGACATGCACTGCATTGCAGATCTAATCTGTCTGTGTCCCGCTTCTTCTCTCAGAGCTCGATTCTAAACTGAGCACCAACAACGGACAGTGATTTACTAAATATACTCTCTGATCCTATTAGCAGATTAAAAAGTTACAGCTAATACACATGCACACAGAAACGCACATTTAAAACTTAAAAAGCAACCAATCAGCAGCTCTGGCATTTCAAAAGGTAATTAGTTTAACTTGAAGTTAATGTTTTTTAGTGTTTTTCTTTTCTTTTTTGGACACTGGGTCGTCATTAGCGTTTTGATTCTGGAGAAACATGAAAATGTTAAATTTCCATTATCAACTATTCATTCTATTCTATTCTACTATTTCTGAATAAATCAGAGGGAGACAAACATGCTAAGCAGAATCATGCTGCTGTTACAACATATAATGCAAATGGAGGATTTAACTTAATTGTTTGAGTGTTTTGAAACTTGTTGTTGTGAAAACTGAGCTTGTGAGATATAGTCTGGTTTTGTAAAACTTAAAGTTTATTCAATTGTTACAAGAACAACTCAAAGGGCGTTAGAAACAAGGTTTTTAGTGGAACTGTTTGGCGACATGATAAAGAAGGCAATAACTGAAACATCATAAAAGGGATGCAGGAGACCAAGAAGTGTAACAAAGAGGAAAAACAACAGTTATTGTTACTGAAGCTAAAGCTGCTACAGGTACAGTAAATCAGAGGAAATAAAATCAAACCAATGCAAGACTCCAGCCATGACGAGGTTAGAGTTAGAGGTGAATAATAGTCTCACAAATGTCACTTTGAAAAGAGTCTATCACTTTAGGACAGAGATTCCTAATAATGCCCTGCTCATCATTTCTTACCAAACCTTATTTTCATTACTTTTAAATCATTGGTAATTCGTTTAGGAGGGTAACGAGCACATTTCCAGTGCTTTAACAACACTATTTCAATACTTTTTGTACACTCCATTATAATCTCTCATTAGCTTTAAATGTGGATGTACTGTATTGCACTTTCTTTTTAAGAATAACCAGGACTATTTGAACATGAATACATATTTAATGTGCATAATTGCATTCAGGTTTTAGGATTAATTATATACATGTTGGACAGAATTCATTCGGTTTTACTCCAGTCAAACAACCACACTGACTTTATATTAGACCCAAGATTCAAAACCTACAACAGATACTGTACCACTACCAATACATCATAGGCTACTATTTAATGAACTATTTACTTTGCTAATGTCCTAATATAGGAGAATGGAAATCAGCAAAAATAATGATTCAGCATATCCTCCCAAAATAACCATATCTATAGTCACAGAACACTAGTGTGCAATAAGTTGAGATAAATGTGAGGTATTGTAAGTCTTTCACAATATCATATGTCATGTAGGTTATTCTATAATCCCAGAGTGTGAGGAGGATAAACACACAGCTTCACCGGCAGCCTTGAGATGCTCTAGTGAGCAAAATGTGAGAAAAAAAGTTACAAATGTCAAAGCCTTCTGGAGGGAAAACCCAAATACAGCTTTGACAGAACAGAGAGGAACAAAACAATGTTGTTGTTGTTGTTCGGGACCACTGAAACACTCTCACAGCTCAGAAAGTGATGTAGCTCCAGGCATTAAATAAATAAATAAAGTGCTGATGTGAGGGCCCATTGTTTCCTAAGTTATAGCAGAGTCCACTCTGTTCTGTGATCACTGATCCTGTTTGATTTTGTGTGAACAATATTTGGTATATTTCTTCATGGCATGGCAAACAATGTAACCCTGCATATAATGTCTCATGAATGGGATGTGATCAGCTACATCCATTTTAGGCACATGTTAAAGTGCCACTGGGAGCGTTTTCAAGTCCTCTCGCCTGAGAAGGAGATGTGTTCCCTCTGTCCCGTCTGCATGTCTGAGCCACTGAAACATTTAGTCTGACATGATCGCCACTGAGGAGGCCAAATGCGGGTGTGGTGTCTAATATGAAAATTACATTTGGCCCATTAAGTGCTGAAATGTAGTTAACTGAATATAGATTTTCATAGCTGATGAGAAAACACCGTCTTTTTCTTTCTTTTTTTTTTTTAAAAAACTCACAATCAAAAGCTTACATTGATGTAGTCTGACTAAAGTAGTCATATTTTAAACATAAACATATACCCATATAACCTACTGTTGTATTAAATAAAGATATTCTTTAGTATTAGAACAGAGAAGTTGAACCATATGTCTCCTATAAAGAGAGGCAATTATCATATTACTTTTGTACATACATTTACATTCTTTTAAAAAAAAATTTTTACTCATCAAAATACACTATGGTCACACACACACACACACACACACACGCACACAGATCTCTAACACTAAAATAAGTGTCACTTCTATTCTCTTTATACAACCATCTCACTCATTTACAAAATATATGAATCTCAATTGTCACTAGAAGTGAGTGGGTGGTTTCTCTCTGCTGCTGCATTAAAATGCACCACGGGTACATTTCATCACACACACTTGTCAGGACAGCATGTCAGAGGCTATTTCCACTTGGTAGGAAGAGATCAGGCATCAAGCTCTGTCAGCAGTTCAGACCAATGATAGATGGCATACAGGCATTAAACTATAGAGCCCCGTGGTGTGCCAACTCTAACACACACTCACATACTGGTGGTCTAGCTTTTTTATGTTTGAAAGAAGAAGACACGGATGCAGAACTTATCTTCTGACAGGATCATTAGGGCACCACAGAGTCACACAACCAGTGAACCAGGATGTAAAACTATACAACAAACCATAACGTGATACAGCAGATGACCAAACTGCTACAGATAATACAGGAGAGCCTCTATGAACTGTTTTTGTGTGTTTACATACCAAACTCTGAGCAGTTCTTGTAGAGATTATGTGGTCGTAATTTATTTTAGTTCTAGATGTGGTACCTCTGTATAACAAGTCACCCTTTACTAGTGGTTTTAATAATAGTATAATTTACAATATCTTGATATTTATAAGCCTTTAACAAGAACAGTTTTGGGTTTCCAGGTTCTGATTAAAAATTGATTTTGGCTGGTGGCACTTTCTAACATGGCACAATATGAAAGGGTTATATACTGTTATCTACTGGTAGCTATAACCCGAATGGACCCAGAAAAAAAGCATCTGGAGCAAAACTCTTCTATTAAGATTCACAACCGCAGTCTGGATGGATTATTGTAAATGACTTTGTACCATATATAACTGCTGACATGATGAGAAACACATGATTTATGAATATTTTCCAACATTAACAACATGCATATTTACCAAATGAACACCAGCTAAAGGGGACTTTCTTTTTAAACCCAACACTTAATCTTAATAATGACTTATAACAGATCAATAAAAAAGTGAATCATTAATCATCAATAAAGCCATAGGTTACAACTTCTTATAAAGCCTTTATAAAGGGTGATTTGACACTTTTTATTTAAAAGCCTAATAATTTGTGACAAGTAATTATTAAACCTGACCTTAGAAGTTAAAAACTACAAACATGTCAAAAAATTATAAAACTCACCATATTGACTTCTGACACCATGTCTATACTCGCCACGTCTATACTCATGCCAACAGCAACCGGTGGACCTTAAAACACACAAAACAAAGTGAACCATATGAATATGACTCTAATTCAGTGTAATAAATAAACATTTGGTGGACTCATTAAGATGATCAAATGAGGGACACCGGTCATACCTCCAAAGTCCGGCCGAAGACGAATATCATATCCCTTCAACAGTTTATCCACAGTCTCTTTGACAAAAGACATGTTTCCCGGTTCGTTGACACTGAAAGGAAGAAGACAACAAGGAAGTTAAGTCTTTTTTTGAAGACCCCCCTCCACATACACGCACACACCCAGACTTGTGTCCGGTTTAAGCCCCCAGACTCACCTCTGGGCACCGCACATCACTGCCACGACCAGCGGCAGTGAGAGGAAGTCAAAGAGCCCTGTTTTCTGGGGTCCCCACATCCCTTGTGTGGTGTCTGGGAGGACGGATAGATGGGAGGATGGATGGGAGCTGTCCAGCGCTCAACTAATGACTAAGGAGAAGCCGCGGTGCTCACACACTACCGCCGAGCTCCGTTAAATCAGGTGAGACTTCCTCCACATTGTGCTGCTCTGGCGCAGCTGCCTGCGTTAACGCTTCACGGAGCAGCGGCGCGTTTGTCTGCGTGTTCATCGCTCCGGTTAGCAGGTTAAGCTACGGTGCTCAGACATACTACAAAGAAATGTTTCTTACATGTCCGTTAAAGTACGTGTGGCCTTTATAACGATAGAAATCCACAGGTCCGCCGTCCACGCGTCGGTTGTGGCTGTCACCGAGGCTGCTCAAAGCTAACTTTGAGTTTGGGACATGACTCTTAACGTCTGAGTGCGCGAGGCTGCTCTGGTAATGGTGATAAAGGGTCACGTGACGGCCTGCTGCTTATACCAGCTTATTTAAGTGAGAGTCTCAGGCTGACCAGGAGTTCAGGTACAGTATGTGTGAGAGGCAGTGGCGTAGTAAAGGGTGGGGGCTGAGGCCTCTACAGGAGTACTACTCTATGTTGCTTTATAGGACGCTATAGGTCATGTTTTTGTAGACGCTTACTGAGCCAAACATGTGTAAATACTGCCTTTATAAGTGACATCACTGAGATTGTATTACTCTTCTCTGCTAGCTACTGCTAAGTGCTACTGGTTAATGTTAGCATACATTATGGTATTGTAACAGCCACAGCTCAATTTAAACTCCATTTCAGTACAAAACTAGTTGTTTCTTTGACAAATTTTATAGTTTCATGTTTGGGAAATGTGGCAAAGATGCAAGATAGGAAATGTTTATTTATTTATTTATTTAGTGAGAAGATAGAAGTGAGACAGACTCTTTGGATCAGGTGTGTATTTCACACAGAGTTGCTTCAGTATTTGGCATTGAGGAAGCAGTTCAATATTACTGCAGGGGGAGAGTGTGTGTGTGTGCCTCCTTCCTTTATTTACTGTTAGAGATGGACACTAGTCTTCTGCTACTTTCTCCTCAACATTTTTTTTTTTTGCTCTCCTCAGGAAAACAACTTTTAGGGAGTGATTCTTACCTTGTGTCGTAGATAGCGTACAGCTTTTTGTTCCCATCAACAGCATTCCTGTGAATACAGAAAAGAAAGGAATTACTTTCTGTGTCAGTACAGCGCTGACTTTGAGCGACTCGTGTCCCTCCCACAAGATTTATTACTAAAGCCAGTTGTTTTTTCTAAGCTGTGAGGGAAAACAGAAGAGCCAGAGGGCTTTCACCTTGAACCTAAATTTATAAAGGTGCCACAGTTTCATAAACAACTATCTTTTTTTTAAAATGTAAAATAAGTCCACCTTCATAACCGACTCAGCTGGAAGTGATCGGACCTGAATCCTTGTGGAAATTGATGCAGAATGATGAACTATAGACTTCCCTTTGTGCTGCTGGCAGACGTGTGTGTGTCTCCTTTTGCAACCTGGACTCTTTTTCAGGTTTGTGCCCCAGTTAAGTCAGACCTACAACAGACCGCACTATCAACAACGACAAAAATGGATGAAGTCTATAAAAAGCAATTATAGAGCACCGAGCTGTCCTCCATCTACAGTCTCAACATCCTTGCTTTGCATTTTGCCAAATACATGTTTTGATATGCCATTTAAACACTGCTCAACTAATCACATCAGTG